>JBAMBR010004950.1:0-46189 GCA_037044475.1 Zaprionus obscuricornis | reverse complement strand
TAAAGCGCCAAAGCGTTTGTATATGTGTGTCTGTGTGTGTTTCTATATTTCTTCTTCATTTCTTTTTGCAGTTTTTTTCTTCTGTTTTATTTATTTTTTTCACGCTCAGGTTTCAGGCAAAGACAGTTGTTAATTAAACTTTAAGACGAACAAACAGCAGAAAACAACAGTGAAAATAATCAGCAATAATTACAATAAAAAAAAAAAAACCAAAAATCAACACAAAAAAAAATTATGTTAAAATTCTTAAAAAAAAACATTTGATTACAACATTGCGCTAATAATATTTATTAGCAAAACTTAAAAAAATAACAAAAAAAAAAAATAAAAAACCTGCTGACATTTGTTTTTTAAGCAATACGATGGAAAAACTTCTCGGCGTCTAGAATTTCATTCCAGAATTTCATTGCATAGCTTGCGGCGCAACTAGAATAAATAATTAGCAACTTTTTTTTTTTCATAGAACAGATTTCGTTAGAAGAAATCTTTCGCAATAAATGAAATTTGAGACAATGTAAATGTTGCATTGATATTACAATTTATTTTTTATGACTGATAGATGTATAAAAATTGAAAAAGTATTGAAAGATACAATAGAGGAAAACTTTACAGCTTTATTATTAACAGTACAAAAGCTCAAGAGCAAATCAATCTAAAGAATTATTAAATAAAGAATTATGCCTTGCATTCCTGTAAATCAACTTTTTGTATAGAAATTTTCTCGACTTCAATAACATCAACATAATCTTAAGTAAATTTATTGTCATATCTTGCTATTGATTCATTATTGATAAGCTCGATCTGATCATATAAGCAAGTAAAGCAGGTTTTCTATATACACTTACAAAGGTTATAATCATTTTGGCTAGAAGTTTGCAACATTCAGGATGTGACGTACATAAATATTAGCATCTATAGGAATTTCCAAATATCTTAAGCTATCGCTATGAAACTTGACATGCATACTTCCTATAGCCATAAGCTGTATATAAGTCGCAACCGTGAAGATCGGATCATTATATCATATAGCTGCCATAGAAACAATCAGTCAAAAATTAAGTGTTTGTATGAAAAACTATTTTATTTTTTGGATTACTTAGTTGAAACTTACAGAATTTGAGTTTATTTAAGACTCTTCCATGTCTATAAAATTTGATTAAATTCGGACTTCTATATCATATAGCTGTCATAGAAAACATAGTTCAAAATTAGCAACTTTTTATGAAAAACTTTTTTGTTTCTTAAAATTTCTGAATGAAATTTACAAGACATAAGTTTAACGAAGTCTTATTAATATCAGCCAATTTTGGTCTAGATCGGTTTACTATATCATATAGCTGTCATAGGATACATAGGTCAAAATTAACATCCTTGTATGAAAAACTTTTTTGTTTCTTAAAATTTCTGAATGAAATTTACAAGACGCAAGTTTCATGACGTCTTCTACATCTCAGACAATTTTGGTCTAGCTCAGATTACTATATCATATAGCTGCCATAGAAATGATCGCTTAAATATTGAGAAAGCTTTTATAGCAGCCTTGGAAGAGTATTACATTACATTGCTTTCTTATTATTATTATTATTTATCTGTTTGTGTTTGTTTTTTTTTAGAAAACTTGTATTGTCGTTTTGTAATATTCTCGGAGAATTTCTATCGATAATAATCTTATAATAAACTGTGCAAACATTCCACGCAATTGCATTGAAAATCATTTGTTACGCCTCGTTGATTTTGCAGCGATCAACGTCAACCGACTGTTGCAACAGAAGTCTTGACGTTCCTAATCAAAAAGCGAAACAAAAGAAAAAAATAAATACAAATACAAAATAATACATATATATATATCAGAAGTATATATATATATATAGATATCTTCTGTAGGTATAGCTGGCAGGTATCAGAGTCCATGTTGAAAAAACGCAATTTGGCATTCAATGAATGGCCAAAGCGATTTGTTGACTGATTTATGGCTCAATGATGTGGCTCAATGATTATGAGCAGAATGTCGCCAAAAAAAAATATATATATATATATATATATATATAAAATGTGAAAAAAAATAATTATTATTAAGTTAATTACTATTCAATACACATGCAAACTTTTGATTTTGGTTATAGACGTGTTCAAAGCTTAAACTTCTCTGGCGTCACAAAAATTGTATATATATATATCTAACGCATATATCTGTAAATTTGAATATTTGAATATTTTACAGCAGCGATGACGACGACCTTCGTATGCGTACTTAAAAGCCATGAAAAAAAATATATACATATATACTTCTACTATTGGCTAAAATATCATCTCTATCAAAGTACAATGTACATAACAAAACTAATAAACATTTTTACACAGAGAGTCGCTTTATGATAGTTCATATAGTTCTTGACATCACATACAAATAATAATAATACTTCAGCAAGTACTAAAAATAAAAAATAATGAAAAAAAAAAATCCTAAGTTTTTTACGCTATGCAAAAAATTTCATAACAAATTTTCATTTATAGTTGTTACTCTCCAAAGATCTCAAAAATGTGATTTGACTCATTTTACATTCCAATTGCTTATAGACGTTAAGATTGCTCTGGACTCTGAACTATACATAGCCAACAGCCATAGACTTCAATAAGTTTGCGCGATCTCAAAACGTAATTTCATATTCCAAATTCCAGTTGCTCATACAATTAATAGGCGGCATGATTGAGCAGAGTGTAATAACTGCACTACAATATACACTATGTATCAAATTTTCTTTAATTCAAATTCTTAAAAACTCAGACGTCATATTTTATATCACATTCCAGCTGAACTCTATAATCTATGGCATATACTCTATGGCAAAAAATAAATATTTTCATAGCTGCTAAAATTCTCAAGAACAGATTTTGGTTTTTTATTTCTTTTTTTTTTTTTTATTTTTACACTAAACATAATGTAATAACTTTTTTTTTTGTTATTTTTTTTAACACTCAAGATCGCAGTTGATAATAGTAAAAAATAATAAAAATAAGATAAAACATTCAAAAAAAATTATTATCACTATAGCTATGGCTATGTGGCCAGTGGCCAAGTTCCGTGACATGGTCAAGTGTTTTTTTTTTTAACCGCAAAATATTAAAACACAAAACTGACCGACACGAAGATATGCGTTTTTTTTTCTTAAAGCGTAACAGAAACGTGCCCACAAAACCAATTGCAATGCATTTTAGCGTAAATAACAACAAGTAGAAAAAAAAAATAAAAAAAAACTAAGAAAATATAAATATATAGCTATAGCTTAGCTATAGACTGCTGATGTCAGTCGTACATCTATAAGAAACTAAAGTAAACTTTATCATGTTTCAAAATTATTGTTGACATATTGATATGAAAAACAAGTAAGAAAGCTATAATCGAGTACGCTCGACTATATAATACTCGATGCCCAAAGATATATATATTATAGAAACCCTCTCTGAAATTTTGGTATTTAAAATGCGTATAACTTCCATGTTAATTATACGATCTTTACCAAATTTTTACATAACGCCCAGATAAACGATGTACCAAAATTCAGTCCTGTAGCTTGACTGGGTATGGGTGCAGTGGTCTGTTCAAAATGGTTTTTATCGATTTGTGAAGGCGGTGGGGGGCGTGGCAAAAATCCAAAATAAATTTGATCTGCCTGCAAATACTACAAATACTTTGTAAAAAAAAAATTAAGTCTCTAGCTCTTATAGAGTCTCCGAGATCTGTTTGTTTATACGGACGTAAAGACGGACAGACGGACATGCTCCAATCGACTCGGCTGTTGATCCTGAGTCAGAATATACATTCTTTCTGGGGTCGACCCATAAGGCAGTATGGGTGTTACATACATTTGATGCTGTCACAAACCCAATATACTCTTGGTACCCAATGGACACCGAGTATAATTATAGTTACTAAATAATATGAGGAAACTCCTACTACTACTTATACTACTACTACTACTACTTACTACTACTACTACTACTACTACTACTTATACTACTACTACTACTACTACTACTACTACTACTACTTATACTACTACTACTACTACTACTACTACTACTTACTACTTATACTACCTTTACTACTACTACTACTACTACTACTACTACTTATACTACTACTACTACTACTACTTATACTACTTATACTACTACTACTTATACTACTACTTATACTACTACTACTACTACTACTACTACTTATACTACTACTACTACTTATACTACTACTTATACTACTTATACTACTAATACTACTACTACTTATACTACTACTTATACTACTACTACTACTACTACTACTACTACTACTACTACTACTACTACTTATATTACTACTTATACTACTACTTATACTACTAATACTACTATTACTTATACTACTACAACTACTACTACTACTACTACTTATACTACAACAACAAGCAAATATACATATATTAAAACTTATTAAATATTATATAGATAATATGAAGTTCAAGCACATATTGTCAACGCCCTGATCAAATTGATAACATGACAAATTGATGCGCATTGCCAATTAACTCAAAATATATATTTCTATAGATTTTTTATTTATTTTTTTTTCTCACTCGTTTCACGTTTTTAATATTCTATTGTTTCGTGCGGCGCCTGCAAATTGTGCGCAAATCAGTTAAAAAAAATTTTTAATAATTTTTTATAGCACCTTTTGTTATGCTTGGTGTTGCTGTTGTTGTCGTTATCGTTGACTGCAATTGTCAATAATAAAGCATTTAAAATAGCCAAAAAAAAAAGAAAAGAAATAACCAGAAAAACAGACGAAATAAAAATAAAAACATAAAACGATTTATTGAAATTATGGCATAGTATTTTTTTTATTTTTTTTGTTTTTTTTTTTAAGACAGACTCAGACATAAGACAACGAACGAAACCACATACTTAGCGTATAGCCCTGGCCTCGGTCAAGGTGTTTTTTTTTTGGTATTTCAGCAGGTAAAAAAAAAAATAAGAAATATGAAATAATAATTTATATATATATGTATGCTGCGTTGTATATAAAAGTGGTAAAAAAACGAAGAAATAAAACAAGCTCGTATGCTGTCGCTTTTGAGCCTTTTAGCCATTAAGATGTTCAACAAAATTTTTTTTTTTGTAGCTGGCATCAAAATTTAATTGCACGCCAAGAGTCGAAGTCGAAGTCGTAGTCGTAGTCATAGTCGAACTCGCATGTCGTTGTGTTGTTGTCGAACTTAAACTCTCGAACTTTAAGTCAAAGTCGGAGGTTAAGCGTTTCTACTTATAAAAAAAAAAAAAAATTGTATATGCATAGTGTGTACTATATATATATATCATTATATATACAGATATCTATAGCTATATCTTTACTTAGGGCGCTGCTAGCTAATTGTCAACAACAACAACAACACATAAGAAGAAAAAAAAATGCGCAATTATTTAAAAAACAATTTTGTGTACAACAAAAGAAAACAAAAAAAAAAAAAATATTACTACTATTATTTTGTTTACATTTATTTTCGGTTAAAACAAAATGCCGCAACAAAATTTCCACTGTCACTTGCTGACAAAGCAAGGTTCTCTTCGCAACAACAATAACAAAAAGCATAACAAAAGATTTGTATAACAGAGTTTTTTGTCTCTTTTAAAACAAAATATAAACAAAAGAACGCAACACTGAAGAAGACCTGTCTTTCAAAGTGTCGTCTAGATAAATCAGTTTAAAAGCAGAAATATAAAATATAAAATAAAAAATCAGAGAGACAGAGTCAGAGTCACAGTCGGAGTCACAGTCAGAGTCACAGTCCAAGGCCAAGACACGCCCCAATACGTGTGTTTTTGAGGGACTCTTCATATATTATATGGCGCGCGCGGGCTATCACACTCTCTCTGCCATAAACAAGTTTCAACTTGTTGTCGCTTAACCTTACAAAAGAATTCTACATAATAATAACAATAAAAAACAATAATAAAAAAAATAATAATAAAAAAATAAATAATAATATTAAGATTAATATTAAAATTTATCAGTAAAAATAATCAAAAGTTCTAAAAAAAAAAAAAAAAAAAATCAAGAACTTTGCGCGCGCATGGCAATCAACACTTGTTAAAGATCAAACTGAAACAAGATTTTTATATTATTATTATTTATTTATTTTTTTTAATTGTTGATCTGTTTTTATTTTTACAGTACAGCCAAGAAGACCTTTAACACTACAACAACAACAACAACGACAATAACAACAACAACAACATGAACGGACCTAAACACAAACTCTGCACTAAATTATCAAGCACATATCTACGCAAATGGTGTAAGTTTTTTTTTTTTAATGCTAGTTAAGAAAACTATATTTAAAATCTAGACTATCATAAAAAATACAGAAAATACTGTGATTAAGATTAACGCTTAAATATAGACTGTATGAAATATTATATCCCTTTAAGAAGTGCCACATTTTCCCATACGGAAACTTGATTCAATTTTATAAATAAAAAAAAAAAAAAAAACTAAAAAACCCGAACAGCAATTATATAAGAATCCAGAATATTTCCGTATTGAAAAACAATTATTTAGCCACGCTCTATGATCAGTCTGCGTGTGCCTGTGTGTGTGTGTCTGTGTGTGTGTGTCGATCTATGACTGGTTAAACTGGTTGAATTCTGATACGAATTTCATGAATATATATACATACATCTATTTTTTCCTCATTTTAAAGATGAACCTGACATTGTCAAGGTCTACAAAAATATTTCGTATTATCCATTACGCGCGCGTACAACCAGACAAATATTTTTGTTTTGATTTTACAAAAAAAAAAAAATTGATTTTTTTTTGTTTATTTTTTTTTCCTCATTTACGTTTCCTTCCTTCTACTATTGATTTTTTTACACACATTCTTGAAGAATTTTGAATGAATCATTGAACAAAACTTTTGCCATCTGCAATTTCATAGCAATTTGTTAAATGAATTAAATTGAATTTTCAATGCCAAGAATGAATCAATTTGGCCAAAAGTTGATGCTGTTGTTCTTGTTGTCAATATTCAATGATAATTATCGTACAATTCAGTAGTTAGTCAAACTGTTTAAATTAAGTTAGACGTGTGTCTATGTATACTAGACTTTTACAGTAGCTTGACTTTCAGGTTTTAATTACAATATCAAATGTAAAGTAAAATTGACTTTTTTTTTTTTTTTTAATTTATGCAATTATACAACTTGGATGATTTATAAATAATTGCATGTCATATTATAATACAATTTCAATGCATTTATTTATTTATAAATGCAAGCAACTAGCTAGACGATGTATTAATTAGATACACGGCTGGGATTACGACAAAATTAGTAAAGGTCGAAAAAAAAATTGTTTGAACTTTATATATTTGCTAAGTTGTACAGACATACAGACATATGGGCATACAGACATACAGACATATAGACATACAGACATACAGACATATAGACATATAGACATATAGACATATAGGCATATAGGCATACAGACAGACAGACATACAGGCATACAGGCATACAGGCATACAGACATACAGACATACAGACATATAGACATACAGACATACAGGCATACAGACATACAGACATACAGACATACAGACATACAGACATACAGACATACAGACATACAGACATATAGACATACAGACATACAGACATATAGACATACAGACATACAGACATACAGACATACAGACACAGACATACAGACATACAGACATACAGACATACAGACATACAGACATATAGACATACAGCTGCTATAACTGAGCGCGAAAGGAAAGGCAAAACCGAAGGCAAAGGTTAATTTTAGAATATGCTTTAGATAAACGTTAAGTTGAACTAACTTTAAGATTTTTCTAAATTATTTAATTGAAATTGAAACTTGTTTCAAATATTTTATTTGACGGTCTAGTTTTTCAAGTTCAATTCAATATTAAAAATTCATTTAATTTCTCGCAGTGTATGCCCTTACATACACACATATATATTTTGTAGGCCAATTCATTTGTTGGCCCATTGAATAAGTTAAGTCAAAGTGTTGAAATGCGTGCATTGAGTGCATAATGAGTGTTAAGGTTTTTTTTTTTCCCCCGCCTAAAAAAGTCGTTAGCAATGAATCATACAGTTTATATACTGGGTATAGTTCATAATATACATACAATATGCACTATATATGATGTAATAGATCTTACATATCTTATAATTCTTGCTCTTTCTCTACACATATTACATATATATATATATTTTGGTATATTTACAGGGATTACAATAGGAATTGCATCAATTTTAATCATTGCTGGCATTGTGGTAGCATGCCAATTCTCAACATTGATTAATGTGATCGTTGATCGTATGATCGGTTTACGTCCCGGTGCCAAAACATTCGGTTGGTGGGCAAAGCCACCAGTTGAGCCACATATCAATTTATATATCTATAATGTAACAAATGCCGATGATTTTCTTAGCAATGGCTCCAAGGCCATTGTCGATGAAGTTGGACCATATGTTTATAGGTAAATCTTTAAATTATACTGCCTACAATTGTCATTATCAAAATACTAACTCTAATTTTTTTTCTTTTTCTTTTTTGCCTTGACAATTATGCAATTGGTTGAAAAAAATATAGTGAAACGTGGGAAAAGGTAAACATTGTGGAAAATGACAATGGAACATTGAGTTATAATCTGCGCAAGATTTACAAATTCCGTGAAGATCTATCTGTGGGACCTGAAGATGATGTTGTTATTGTACCAAATATTCCCATGTTAAGCGCTACATCTCAAAGTAAACATGCTGCCAGGTAAAATGAATAAAATTATAGGAATACAATAATTTTGAACTTGAACCTTTTCTTCATCATTATTTTTTTTTTAGATTCCTACGTCTGGCCATGGCAAGCATTATGGATATATTGAAAATAAAACCATTTGTACAAGTTTCTGTTGGTCAACTTTTATGGGGTTATGAGGATCCTTTACTTAAATTGGCCAAAGATGTTGTGCCCAAAGAACAAAAGTTACCATATGAAGAATTTGGTTTACTTTATGGCAAAAATGGTACTTCATCCGATCGTGTTACTGTCTTTACCGGTGTCGATGATATTACACATTATGGCATTATTGATAAGTTCAATGGACGCACACATTTACCACATTGGACTACTGATGAATGTAATCGTTTGGATGGTACCGATGGTTCTATTTTTCCACCACATATTGAGAAAACACGTGTGCTGGAAGTCTACGATAAGGATCTGTGCCGTCTGTTACCTTTGGTATTTGAGAAGGAAGTGATGACGGATAATGAGGTGCCCGGATATCGTTTTACACCACCTGAATGGGTATTTGCTGATGTTGATACTCGTCCCGATAATATGTGCTATTGCCCAGCTGGCAAACCTTCCTGTTCACCCAATGGTCTTTTCAATGTCTCACTTTGTCAATATGGTATGCATATATATTTTTTTTTAACCATGCTAGAAATACTAAACATTCTCTTCTTTTATATAGACTCACCCATTATGCTAAGCTTTCCTCATTTCTATTTGGCTGATGAAAGTTTAAGGACACAAGTTGAAGGCATTTCACCACCAAACAAGGAGGATCATCAATTCTTCTTTGATGTGCAGCCTGTATGTTTTTTTTTTGGAGTGATTTTTGAATGTTTTTTTAAATATTTTTAATTTATTTTCTAGAAAATGGGAACAACATTGCGTGTACGTGCACGCATTCAAATTAATTTGGCTGTCAGTCAAGTTTTTGATATCAAACAAGTGGCAAATTTCCCAGATATTATATTCCCCATACTCTGGTTCGAGGAGGGTATCGATCGTTTACCCAATGAAGTTACAGATTTAATGCGTTTCGCTGAGACTATACCACCAAAAATACGTGTTGGTCTTACAATTGGTCTATTTGCCTTAGGCATTGCATTATTGTTACTCTCAACATTCTGTTTAATACGTAATTCACATAGACAGAGTACTCTACATTTGGAGGGTTCGAATTATTTGGCAACTGCCCAAGTTGATATGAATAAGAAACAGAATAAGGATAATCAACCAAGTAATCCAAGATATTAATACAAAATCGATACGAAACGCAAAATGCAAAATCATTATTTTGGGTAAAAAAAATATGTGTTTCTTTAGATTGTTTAGGGCAAATGATTTAGTGTATGCGGATTTGTTGTGTATTGTAGTGTAACTATAAATAGAAATGGAGCTTGGGAAGACTTACAACATGTACTATGTGTATGTACTTATTGTATATTGTATATGTATGCTAGGTCCTCGTCATTTATAAGTATCATAATTATGTAATCGTTATTAAACTAAAAATCAATGTGTATTAGTCTCAATATCTGCTATATATATCCAACAAGAACAAGAACAAACAAAAAACACAAATCATCTCGTGATCATCGTTATTATAATTGCTATAAGTCTCTCTCTCAAACTGGCCAAAATAAGTCACAAAAATAAAAAAAACTATACACAAAAATAAAAATGAAAAAAAAAACTTATCGATCTAAAGTTTCGTCCCTCATAGAAATGTGCTTAATTATACCTAAAATGAAAAATTATGGACTTCCCGATGATGCGATTGTTGTTTTGATCGAAAAACGAACTAAATCAATCAAACAATAAATAAGTATAAAAAAAAATATTAATAATAAAATATATAAATAAATATATAATAAATATATATATCTATAATTGTATCTGTGTGTGTATATCGTATAATCGTATATCTATATCTGTATAATGTATATGACTTTTAATATATGTACAATAAATAATTACGCTATTATTTTAATTAGGCACCTAAAAAAAAAATCCAAACGCATTTTTCAATATTTATCATCATCATCATCATAAAATATATGACAATGAATTCTTTCCATTCACAATCGCCAATCCCCAATCTGCATTCCTCCTCCCCCCGCTCTAATTGCTTTTATTACCTTATCAATTATACTTATCCGTTTTATTAAATATATAAAAAAAAAAATTTAATTTTATAATATATGACAAAATCCATAAATAAAATTATTAATTAATGAAACGAGCCTGAAAATTATGCATTGTAAAAATTTATTGCTCAAACACATTAAGCACGATTTATTCATATATAATATTATACAGTATATATATATACTCGTATATAGAACTTGATTTGCTTGTAGCTAAACCTTACAATGATTAATTACACTGTTTGCTCGGGTTCAATATACCTTGGAAATTATGTTTTTTGTAATATAGATTTTGCGGGGTAAACCAGTTAAGACAGTTCAAGGGTTATTGATTTCTTTCAAAATTTATGTGTCTAGATAAAAATAGAATTTTATGTTGTTATGAGCACAGAAATAAGTTAAAAAAATTTATTTGTATAGGAAATTCCAGAAATTCCAAGCACTACAACTTTAAAAATTGACATATAGTCAATAAATTTTTATTAACTTTTTCATTTATTTCTGTGCTCATAACAACATAAAATTCTATTTTTATCTAGACACATAAATTTTTGAAGAAATCAATAACCCTTGAACTGTCTTAGCTGGTTACCCCGCAAAATCTATATTACAAAAAACATAATTTCCAAGGTATATTGAACCCCAGCAAACAGTGTAATTAATCATTGTAAGGTTTAGCTACAAGCAAATCAAGTTCTATATACGAATATATATATATACTGTATAATATTATATATGAATAAATCGTGCTTAATGTGTTTGAGCAATAAATTTTTACAATGCATAATTTTCAGGCTCGTTTCATTAATTAATAATTTTATTTATGGATTTTGTCATAAATTATAAAATTTTTTTTTTTTTTTTATATATTTAATAAAACGGATAAGTATAATTGATAAGGTAATAAAAGCAATTAGAGCGGGGGGAGGAGGAATGCAGATTGGGGATTGGCGATTGTGAATGGAAAGAATTCATTGTCATATATTTTATGATGATGATGATGATAAATATTGAAAAATGCGTTTGGATTTTTTTTTTTAGGTGCCTAATTAAAATAATAGCGTAATTATTTATTGTACATATATTAAAAGTCATATACATTATACAGATATAGATATACGATTATACGATATACACACACAGATACAATTATAGATATATATATTTATTATATATTTATTTATATATTTTATTATTAATATTTTTTTTTATACTTATTTATTGTTTGATTGATTTAGTTCGTTTTTCGATCAAAACAACAATCGCATCATCGGGAAGTCCATAATTTTTCATTTTAGGTATAATTAAGCACATTTCTATGAGGGACGAAACTTTAGATCGATAAGTTTTTTTTTTTTCATTTTTATTTTTGTGTATAGTTTTTTTTATTTTTGTGACTTATTTTGGCCAGTTTGAGAGAGAGAGACTTATAGCAATTATAATAACGATGATCACGAGATGATTTGTGTTTTTTGTTTGTTCTTGTTCTTGTTGGATATATATAGCAGATATTGAGACTAATACACATTGATTTTTAGTTTAATAACGATTACATAATTATGATACTTATAAATGACGAGGACCTAGCATACATATACAATATACAATAAGTACATACACATAGTACATGTTGTAAGTCTTCCCAAGCTCCATTTCTAGTTATAGTTACACTACAATACACAACAAATCCGCATACACTAAATCATTTGCCCTAAACATTCTAAAGAAACACATTTTTTTTTGTTTTTTACCCAAAATAATGATTTTGCATTTTGCATTTTGCATTTTGCGTTTCGATTTTGTATTAATATCTTGGATTACTTGGTTGATTATCCTTATTCTGTTTCTTATTCATATCAACTTGAGCAGTTGCCAAATAATTCGAACCCTCCAAATGTAGAGTACTCTGTCTATGTGAATTACGTATTAAACAGAATGTTGAGAGTAACAATAATGCAATGCCTAAGGCAAATAGACCAATTGTAAGACCAACACGTATTTTTGGTGGTATAGTCTCAGCGAAACGCATTAAATCTGTAACCTCATTGGGTAAACGATCGATACCCTCCTCGAACCAAAGTATGGGGAATATGATATCTGGGAAATTTGCCACTTGTTTGATATCAAAAACTTGACTGACAGCCAAATTAATTTGAATGCGTGCACGTACACGCAATGTTGTTCCCATTTTCTAGAAAATAAAGTACAAATATTTAGAAAACATTCAAAAATCACTCCAAAAAAAAAACATACAGGCTGCACATCAAAGAAGAATTGATGATCCTCCTTGTTTGGTGGTGAAATGCCTTCAACTTGTGTCCTTAAACTTTCATCAGCCAAATAGAAATGAGGAAAGCTTAGCATAATGGGTGAGTCTATATAAAAGAAGAGAATGTTTAGTATTTCTAGCATGGTTTTAAAAAAAAATATATATGCATACCATATTGACAAAGTGAGACATTGAAAAGACCATTGGGTGAACAGGAAGGTTTGCCAGCTGGGCAATAGCACATATTATCGGGACGAGTATCAACATCAGCAAAGACCCATTCAGGTGGTGTAAAACGATATCCGGGCACCTCATTATCCGTCATCACTTCCTTCTCAAATACCAAAGGCAACAGACGGCACAGATCCTTATCGTAGACTTCCAGCACACGTGTTTTCTCAATATGTGGTGGAAAAATGGAACCATCGGTACCATCCAAACGATTACATTCATCAGTAGTCCAATGTGGTAAATGTGTGCGTCCATTGAACTTATCAATAATGCCATAATGTGTAATATCATCGACACCGGTAAAGACAGTAACACGATCGGATGAAGTACCATTTTTGCCATAAAGTAAACCAAATTCTTCATATGGTAACTTTTGCTCCTTGGGTACAACATCTTTGGCCAATTTAAGTAAAGGATCCTCATAACCCCATAAAAGTTGACCAACTGAAACCTGTACAAATGGTTTTATTTTCAATATATCCATAATGCTTGCCATGGCCAGACGTAGGAATCTAAAAAAAAAACATAATGAAGAAGGTTCAAGTTCAAAACTATTGTATTCCTATAATTTTATTCAATTTACCTGGCAGCATGTTTACTTTGAGATGTAGCGCTCAACATGGGAATATTTGGTACAATAACAACATCATCTTCAGGTCCCACAGATAGATCTTCACGGAATTTGTAAATTTTGCGCAGATTATAACTCAATGTTCCATTGTCATTTTCCACAATGTTTACCTTTTCCCACGTTTCACTATATTTTTTTCAACCAATTGCATAATTGTCAAGGCAAAGAAAAAAAAATTAGAGTTAGTATTTTGATAATGACAATTGTAGGCAGTATAATTTAAAGATTTACCTATAAACATATGGTCCAACTTCATCGACAATGGCCTTGGAGCCATTGCTAAGAAAATCATCGGCATTTGTTACATTATAGATATATAAATTGATATGTGGCTCAACTGGTGGCTTTGCCCACCAACCGAATGTTTTGGCACCGGGACGTAAACCGATCATACGATCAACGATCACATTAATCAATGTTGAGAATTGGCATGCTACCACAATGCCAGCAATTATTAAAATTGATGCAATTCCTATTGTAATCCCTATAAATATACCAAAATATATATATATGTAATATGTGTAGAGAGAGAGCAAGAATTATAAGATATGTAAGATCTATTACATCATATATAGTGCATATTGTATGTATATTATGGACTATACCCAGTATAAAAATGGTATGATTCATTGCTAACGACTTTTTTAGGCGGGGGGAAAAAAAAAACCTTAACACTCATTATGCACTCAATGCACGCATTTCAACACTTTGACTTAACTTATTCAATGGGCCAACAAATGAATTGGCCTACAAAATATGTATGTGTGTATGTAAGGGCATACACTGCGAGAAATGAAATGAATTTTTAATATTGAATTGAACTTGAAAAACTAGACCGTCTAATAAAATATTTGAAACAAGTTTCAATTTCAATTAAATAGTTTAGAAAAATCTTAAAGTTAGTTCAACTTAACGTTTATTTAAAGCATATTCTAAAATTAACCTTTGCCTTCGGTTTGCCTTTCCTTTCGCGCTCAGTTGTAGCAGCTGTATGTCTGTATGTCTGTATGTCTGTATGTCTATATGTCTATATGTCTATATGTCTATATGTCTATATGTCTATATGTCTATATGTCTATATGTCTGTATGTCTATATGTCTATATGTCTGTATGTCTATATGTCTATATGTCTGTACAACTTAGCAAATATATAAAGTTCAAACAATTTTTTTTCGACCTTTACTAATTTTGTAGTAATCCCAGCCGTGTAACTAATTAATACATCGTCTAGCTAGTTGCTTGCATTTATAAATAAATAAATGCATTGAAATTATATTATAATATGACATGCAATTATTTATAAATCATCCAAGTTGTATAATTGCATAAATTAAAAAAAAAAAAAAAAGTCAATTTTACTTTACACTTGATATTGCAATTTAAACCTGAAAGTCAAGCTACTGTAAAAGTCTAGTATACATAGACACACGTCTAACTTAATTTAAACAGTTTGACTAACTATTAAATTGTACGATAATTATCATTGAATATTGACAACAAGAACAACAGCATCAACTTTTGGCCAAATTGATTCATTCTTGGCATTGAAATTTAATTTAATTCATTTAACAAATTGCTATGAAATTGCAGATGGCAAAAGTTTTGTTCAATGATTCATTGAAAATTCTTTAAGAATGTGTGTAAAAAAATCAATAGTAGTAGAAGGAAGGAAACGTAAACGAGGAAAAAAAAAAAATAAACAAAAAAAAAATCAATTTTTTTTTTTTGTAAAATCAAAACAAAAATATTTGTCTGGTTGTACGCGCGCGTAATGGATAATACGAAATATTTTTGTAGACCTTGACAATGTCAGGTTCATCTTTAAAATGAGGAAAAAATAGATGTATGTATATATATTCATGAAATTCGTATCAGAATTCAACCAGTTTAACCAGTCATAGATCGACACACACACACAGACACACACACACAGGCACACGCAGACTGATCATAGAGCGTGGCTAAATAATTGTTTTTCAATACGGAAATATTCTGGATTCTTATATAATTGCTGTTCGGGTTTTTTAGTTTTTTTTTTTTTTTTTATTTATAAAATTGAATCAAGTTTCCGTATGGGAAAATGTGGCACTTCTTAAAGGGATATAATATTTCATACAGTCTATATTTAAGCGTTAATCTTAATCACAGTATTTTTTATTTATTTTTTTTTATGATAGTCTAGATTTTAAATATAGTTTTCTTAACTAGCATTAAAAAAAAACTTACACCATTTGCGTAGATATGTGCTTGATAATTTAGTGCAGAGTTTGTGTTTAGGTCCGTTCATGTTGTTGTTGTTGTTATTGTCGTTGTTGTTGTTGTAGTGTTAAAGGTCTTCTTGGCTGTACTGTAAAAATAAAAACAGATCAACAATTAAAAAAAATAATAGTATAAAAATCTTGTTTCAGTTTGATCTTTAACAAGTGTTGATTGCCATGCGCGCGCAAAGTTCTTGATTTTTTTTTTTTTTTTTTTTAGAACTTTTGATTATTCTTACTGATAAATTTTTATATTAATCTTATTATTATTATCATTTATTTTTTTTTTTTATTATTGTTTTTTATTGTTATTATTATGTAGAATTCTTTTGTAAGGTTAAGCGACAACAAGTTGAAACTTGTTTGTGGCAGAGAGAGAGTGATAGCCCGCGCGCGCCATATAATATATGAAGAGTCCCTCAAAAACACACGTATTGGGGCGTGTCTTGGCCTTGGACTGTGACTCTGACTCTGACTGTGACTCCGACTGTGACTGTGACTCTGTCTCTGTCTCTGATTTTTTATTTTATATTTTATATTTCTGCTTTTAAACTGATTTATCTAGACGACACTTTGAAAGACAGGTCTTCTTCAGTGTTGCGTTCTTTTGTTTATATTTTGTTTTAAAAGAGACAAAAAACTCTGTTATACAAATCTTTTGTTATGCTTTTTGTTGTTGTTATTGTTGTTGCGAAGAGAACCTTGCTTTGTCAGCAAGTGACAGTGGAAATTTTGTTGCGGCATTTTGTTTTAACCAAAAATAAATGTAAACAAAATAATAGTAGTAATATTTTTTTATTTTTTTGTTTTCTTTTGTTGTACACAAAATTGTTTTTTAAATAATTGCGCATTTTTTTTTTCTTGTTGTTGTTGTTGACAATTAGCTAGCAGCGCCCTAAGTAAAGATATAGCTATAGATATTTGTATATATAATGATATATATATAGTACACACTATGCATATACAATTTTTTATAAGTAGAAACGCTTAACCTCCGACTTTGACTTAAAGTTCGAGAGTTTAAGTTCGACAACGACACAACGACATGCGAGTTCGACTATGACTACGACTACGACTACGACTTCGACTTCGACTCTTGGCGTGCAATTAAATTTTGATGCCAGCTAAAAAAAAATTTCGTTGAACATCTTAATGGCTAAAAGGCTCAAAAGCGACATCATATGAGCTTGTTTTATTTCTTCTTTTTTTTACCACTTTTATATACAACGCAGCATACATATATATATAAATTATTATTTCATATTTCTTATTTTTTTTTTTACCTGCTGAAATACCAAAAAAAAAAAAACACCTTGACCGAGGCCAGGGCTATACGCTAAGTATGCGGTTTCGTTCGTTGTCTTATGTCTGAGTCTGTCTTAAAAAAAATAAAAAAAAACAAAAAAAAAATACTATGCCATAATTTCAATAAATCGTTTTATGTTTTTATTTTTTATTTCGTCTGTTTTTCTGGTTATTTCTTTTCTTTTTTTTTTGGCTATTTTAAATGCTTTATTATTGACAATTGCAGTCAACGATAACGACAACAACAACAACAGCAAGCATAACAAAAGGTGCTATAAAAAAATTATTAAAAATTTTTTTTAACTGATTTGCGCACAATTTGCAGGCGCCGCACGAAACAATAGAATATTAAAAACGTGAAACGAGTGAGAAAAAAAAATTTAAAAAAAAAATCTATAGAAATATATATTTTGAGTTAATTGGCAATGCGCATCAATTTGTCATGTTATCAATTTGATCAGGGCGTTGACAATATGTGCTTGAACTTCAGATAAACTATATAATATTTAATAAGTTTTAATATATATTTGCTTGTTGTTGGAGTAGTAGTAGTTGTAGTAGTAGGAGTAGTAGTAGTAGGAGTAGTAGTAGTAGGAGTAGTAGTAGTAGTAGTAGTAGTATAAGTAGTAGTAGTATAAGTAGTAGTAGTATAAGTAGTAGTATAAGTAGTATAAGTAGTAGTAGTAGTAGTAGTATAAGTAGTATAAGTAGTAGTAGTAGTAGTAGTAGTATAAGTAGTATAAGTAGTAGTAGTAGTAGTAGTAGTAGTATAAGTAGTAGTATAAGTAATAGTAGTAGTAGTAGTAGTAGTAGTAGTAGTAGTAGTAGCAGTATAAGTAGTAGTAGTAGTAGTAGTAGTATAAGTAGTAGTAGTAGTAGTAGTAGTAGTAGTAGTAGTAGTAGTAGTAGTAGTATAAATAGTAGTATAAGTAGTAGTAGGAGTTTCCTCATATTATTTAGTAACTATAATTATACTCGGTGTCCATTGGGTACCAAGAGTATATTGGGTTTGTGACAGCATCAAATGTATGTAACACCCATCTCCTTATGGGTCGACCCCAGAAAGAATGTATATTCTGACTCAGGATCAACAGCCGAGTCGATTGGAGCATGTCCGTCTGTCCGTCTTTACGTCCGTATAAACAAACAGATCTCGGAGACTCTATAAGAGCTAGAGACTTAATTTTTTTTTTACAAAGTATTTGTAGTATTTGCAGGCAGATCAAATTTATTTTGGATTTTTGCCACGCCCCCCACCGCCTTCACAAATCGATAAAAACCATTTTGAACAGACCACTGCACCCATACCCAGTCAAGCTACAGGACTGAATTTTGGTACATCGTTTATCTGGGCGTTATGTAAAAATTTGGTAAAGATCGTATAATTAACATGGAAGTTATACGCATTTTAAATACCAAAATTTCAGAGAGGGTTTCTATAATATATATATCTTTGGGCATCGAGTATTATATAGTCGAGCGTACTCGATTATAGCTTTCTTACTTGTTTTTCATATCAATATGTCAACAATAATTTTGAAACATGATAAAGTTTACTTTAGTTTCTTATAGATGTACGACTGACATCAGCAGTCTATAGCTAAGCTATAGCTATATATTTATATTTTCTTAGTTTTTTTTTATTTTTTTTTTCTACTTGTTGTTATTTACGCTAAAATGCATTGCAATTGGTTTTGTGGGCACGTTTCTGTTACGCTTTAAGAAAAAAAAACGCATATCTTCGTGTCGGTCAGTTTTGTGTTTTAATATTTTGCGGTTAAAAAAAAAAACACTTGACCATGTCACGGAACTTGGCCACTGGCCACATAGCCATAGCTATAGTGATAATAATTTTTTTTGAATGTTTTATCTTATTTTTATTATTTTTTACTATTATCAACTGCGATCTTGAGTGTTAAAAAAAATAACAAAAAAAAAAGTTATTACATTATGTTTAGTGTAAAAATAAAAAAAAAAAAAGAAATAAAAAACCAAAATCTGTTCTTGAGAATTTTAGCAGCTATGAAAATATTTATTTTTTGCCATAGAGTATATGCCATAGATTATAGAGTTCAGCTGGAATGTGATATAAAATATGACGTCTGAGTTTTTAAGAATTTGAATTAAAGAAAATTTGATACATAGTGTATATTGTAGTGCAGTTATTACACTCTGCTCAATCATGCCGCCTATTAATTGTATGAGCAACTGGAATTTGGAATATGAAATTACGTTTTGAGATCGCGCAAACTTATTGAAGTCTATGGCTGTTGGCTATGTATAGTTCAGAGTCCAGAGCAATCTTAACGTCTATAAGCAATTGGAATGTAAAATGAGTCAAATCACATTTTTGAGATCTTTGGAGAGTAACAACTATAAATGAAAATTTGTTATGAAATTTTTTGCATAGCGTAAAAAACTTAGGATTTTTTTTTTTCATTATTTTTTATTTTTAGTACTTGCTGAAGTATTATTATTATTTGTATGTGATGTCAAGAACTATATGAACTATCATAAAGCGACTCTCTGTGTAAAAATGTTTATTAGTTTTGTTATGTACATTGTACTTTGATAGAGATGATATTTTAGCCAATAGTAGAAGTATATATGTATATATTTTTTTTCATGGCTTTTAAGTACGCATACGAAGGTCGTCGTCATCGCTGCTGTAAAATATTCAAATATTCAAATTTACAGATATATGCGTTAGATATATATATATACAATTTTTGTGACGCCAGAGAAGTTTAAGCTTTGAACACGTCTATAACCAAAATCAAAAGTTTGCATGTGTATTGAATAGTAATTAACTTAATAATAATTATTTTTTTTCACATTTTATATATATATATATATATATATATATTTTTTTTTGGCGACATTCTGCTCATAATCATTGAGCCACATCATTGAGCCATAAATCAGTCAACAAATCGCTTTGGCCATTCATTGAATGCCAAATTGCGTTTTTTCAACATGGACTCTGATACCTGCCAGCTATACCTACAGAAGATATCTATATATATATATATACTTCTGATATATATATATGTATTATTTTGTATTTGTATTTATTTTTTTCTTTTGTTTCGCTTTTTGATTAGGAACGTCAAGACTTCTGTTGCAACAGTCGGTTGACGTTGATCGCTGCAAAATCAACGAGGCGTAACAAATGATTTTCAATGCAATTGCGTGGAATGTTTGCACAGTTTATTATAAGATTATTATCGATAGAAATTCTCCGAGAATATTACAAAACGACAATACAAGTTTTCTAAAAAAAAACAAACACAAACAGATAAATAATAATAATAATAAGAAAGCAATGTAATGTAATACTCTTCCAAGGCTGCTATAAAAGCTTTCTCAATATTTAAGCGATCATTTCTATGGCAGCTATATGATATAGTAATCTGAGCTAGACCAAAATTGTCTGAGATGTAGAAGACGTCATGAAACTTGCGTCTTGTAAATTTCATTCAGAAATTTTAAGAAACAAAAAAGTTTTTCATACAAGGATGTTAATTTTGACCTATGTATCCTATGACAGCTATATGATATAGTAAACCGATCTAGACCAAAATTGGCTGATATTAATAAGACTTCGTTAAACTTATGTCTTGTAAATTTCATTCAGAAATTTTAAGAAACAAAAAAGTTTTTCATAAAAAGTTGCTAATTTTGAACTATGTTTTCTATGACAGCTATATGATATAGAAGTCCGAATTTAATCAAATTTTATAGACATGGAAGAGTCTTAAATAAACTCAAATTCTGTAAGTTTCAACTAAGTAATCCAAAAAATAAAATAGTTTTTCATACAAACACTTAATTTTTGACTGATTGTTTCTATGGCAGCTATATGATATAATGATCCGATCTTCACGGTTGCGACTTATATACAGCTTATGGCTATAGGAAGTATGCATGTCAAGTTTCATAGCGATAGCTTAAGATATTTGGAAATTCCTATAGATGCTAATATTTATGTACGTCACATCCTGAATGTTGCAAACTTCTAGCCAAAATGATTATAACCTTTGTAAGTGTATATAGAAAACCTGCTTTACTTGCTTATATGATCAGATCGAGCTTATCAATAATGAATCAATAGCAAGATATGACAATAAATTTACTTAAGATTATGTTGATGTTATTGAAGTCGAGAAAATTTCTATACAAAAAGTTGATTTACAGGAATGCAAGGCATAATTCTTTATTTAATAATTCTTTAGATTGATTTGCTCTTGAGCTTTTGTACTGTTAATAATAAAGCTGTAAAGTTTTCCTCTATTGTATCTTTCAATACTTTTTCAATTTTTATACATCTATCAGTCATAAAAAATAAATTGTAATATCAATGCAACATTTACATTGTCTCAAATTTCATTTATTGCGAAAGATTTCTTCTAACGAAATCTGTTCTATGAAAAAAAAAAAAGTTGCTAATTATTTATTCTAGTTGCGCCGCAAGCTATGCAATGAAATTCTGGAATGAAATTCTAGACGCCGAGAAGTTTTTCCATCGTATTGCTTAAAAAACAAATGTCAGCAGGTTTTTTATTTTTTTTTTTTGTTATTTTTTTAAGTTTTGCTAATAAATATTATTAGCGCAATGTTGTAATCAAATGTTTTTTTTTAAGAATTTTAACATAATTTTTTTTTGTGTTGATTTTTGGTTTTTTTTTTTTTATTGTAATTATTGCTGATTATTTTCACTGTTGTTTTCTGCTGTTTGTTCGTCTTAAAGTTTAATTAACAACTGTCTTTGCCTGAAACCTGAGCGTGAAAAAAATAAATAAAACAGAAGAAAAAAACTGCAAAAAGAAATGAAGAAGAAATATAGAAACACACACAGACACACATATACAAACGCTTTGGCGCTTTAGACAGAATCCAACTTCAATAGAAATTTACTTTCTAAATAAAGTGTGTGCTGCCACTGTTGGCTGTTGGCCAAGTAACCTGACGGCCAACTGTTTAAATGCTTGGCCAACTACTGTATTGGCTTCGTTTTTTCTCTTTATTTATTCTGTTTTTTTTATTGCTGCTGCTGAGAATTTCTGCACTGAAAGTGGCAAACGACATCCGTCAATCGAGGCATTGACTGTTTCGATTATTGAGGCTTGCGAAGCAAGCAGCAGTGGCAATATAATTTCACTGCGCTGCAAAATGTTGCAGAAAGACAGCAATAGTAATGGCAGTGGCAGTGGCAGTGGCGGTAGCAACCGTAGTCACAGCAGCAACAGTAGCAACAGTAGCAAAAGTAGCAACTGTAGCAGTAGCAGTAGAAGCAGCAGCAGTAAACGTAGCAATACTAGCAACAGCAGCAACAGTAGCAACAGCAATAGTAGCAGTAGCAGTGGAAGCAACCGTAGCAGCAGCAGCAGCAACACTAGTCACAGCAGCAACAGCAGCAGCAGCAGTAGCAAAAGTAGCAGTAGCTGTGGAAGCAACAGCAGCAGCAGTAGTCACAGCAGCAACACTAGTCACAGCAGCAGCAGTAGCAAAAGTAGCAACTGTAGCAGTAGCAGTAGAAGCAGCAGCAGCAAACGTAGCAACAGCAGCAGCAAAACACTAGCAACACTAGCAGCAGCACTTAGCATTCGCAGTCAGAGTCGCAGCAGTAGTTGCTACTTAGTGTTAAACAATTACCATGACCTAATTTTCTAAAGTTGCCTTGTTGTTGTTGTCGCCACTGCCGGCGCTGCTGACACTGGCCCGGCCAAAAAAAATAAAAAAAAAAAAAAACTGAGTGACAAGTCAACGACAACAACAACAACAGCAGCAATTGACGAACAATACTGTTGACATTTTTTTTTGGTATTTTTTGTGAATTTTTTTTTTTTGTGAATTTGTTTTTTTTTTTGCTATTGTTTTTGTTGCATTTGATAATATGTACAATAAAGTGATTTAAAGGTTTTTATTTTGCTGCTGCTGCTGCTGCTGCTGTTGTTGTTGTTACTGTTATTTTTTTGGCATAAACAATGACATCAATGGCATGTCTCTGTCTCTATCTATCTCTCTCTCTCTCTCTCTGTCTTAGTGACAAGTCTAGTTCCATCTTTTTTTTGGCAGTAGGTCAGTTTTTCAGCATGATTACAACATGTTTTTTTTTTATTTTTTTTTATTTTTGTGTGTGTCTTGCGAGACACTGTGATGCGAGGGGCGGTTGAAAACAAAGCGCGACAATTGTCGCACTACACGCAATTTTTTTTTTGTTCAGTTTGTTGTTATTGTTATTGCTGCTGCTGCTGCTGTTATTATTGTAAAGTGATTCACTTTAACGGTACATTCACAAAAAATAATTTTTTTTTTTTTTGAAGGGCTTTTTATTTTTCAGCAGCGTGTCGCTGTGCGTGTCGCTTTATTGCGTTGATGAAATTTAAGCTCTAAGCGCGCGGCATAAGTCTACACACTCTCCGTAACATAACATCAGACGCGCTTCCTTCACTGCCGCCAATAGCGCTTCAGCGCTCTTCAACTCTTCATTTCTTCTCTCTATTCACACTTACAACTGTCGCCCCGCTGCACAGCTGCCTCTCCCAGTCTCCTACTCTCACTCTCTCTTTCCTGCTCTCTCTTAGTCTATGTCTTATTATATGATGATTGCTAACTCTTTCTAAATTGTCGCTGTTGCGTTTTCGTTATGTGGTCAGCGATTTGGCAGCAGCAGCAGCAGTGGCAGCTCTCGATGTATGTTTATTTATTTATTTATTTCATTTAAAGCGAAATATATATTGTTCGCGCTTCACTTTGATTTTGATGTTTAGCTTTTATTTCGTTTTGTCTGCTTGCTTCTTCTTTTATTTTTCGTGGCGTCAACAGCAAAATTTCACTTTTTCCACATAAGTAATCATAAAAACTATGCACGTACATACAAATATACAGACACATACAGACAGAAAGACAGAGAGACAGACAGACAGACAGATATATACATATGTAGATGTATATTTTTAGTTAGACTTATAAACATTAAATACACAATGCGCTTTAGGCTGTGTATTTAGCCATGCTAGTAAATAAGCGCCTAAAATGAAGCTGCTTGTGGCTGAACAAGTGGGAAATATATATATATATAAATCTAGCTAAAGATACATAGATATGTATATGTATGTATATATGTATCTATGCTACACAGGTATCTTTAATGATTTTCCGCTTTGCAGCGCAGTTTGAAGTCAATAAGCATGTTCAATTCGGTTTCATTTGGCTGACTGGCAAGGTCTTGCGCCAGTATCTTATATATCTACATATACATATATATATACTCTATATATATATAGAGTAATATTCATATGTATATATATACACAATCTATCGATGTGGCTCTTTCTTGGCATATTATCAACGCCCAGTTGGAAACTTTTACTGCTGTAATGGCTCGGAATGCAAGCATGGAAGTACACTTGTTACCAACATCAACTTTAAGCCACAATAACAGCTCCACAGCTTCAGCTACAGCTACTGCTACTGCTACGTCCATTTATTGGCCTTTCGTGAAAGACACAAGCAAAGCAGGAGAAGAGAGCGCAACCAAAACGACAAACTCAACAACCGCCGCAACAGCAACAACAAAAAATTTGCTTGCCAGGCGCAAACCGCAGGCATTTCAAAATAGTAAAAAAAATTAACAGAGACACGCATACATATGCAGTCGCATATATACACACACACACACATAGAGAGAGAGCTAGGCACAAGGCACTAGTCGTAGTTTGAACACGAAAACGCTTTAACACTGTATTAAAAAATGCAATCGAAATTCTTTGGGTTTTTTTTTTTTCTTTTTTCTTTTTTTTTGTATTTTTGTAAATTTTAAACGCACCCGGCAAAAACGTCAAAAAGCGACGTTATACGATCAGCAGTAACGGAACAAAACCGACTTGTACGCCAGCAAAGCCGCTGAGAAACTGAAGACTTGAAATGCGCGCACAGCACAAAGATGTGTTGTGAAGAAGTCTATCGACGCAGTCCGTATAAAAAGCTCATAATATGCTCGAAGCTTAGCTTTAAATTGCGACAATCGAGCGAGTAACAAACCAGATAAACAGGTAAAAACAAAAACAACAATAACTTTTACGTTGAGCAAACGTTGTCGTATACTGCTGTCAGCGTCGGCGTCAACGTCAGCGTCAAAACCAAGAGTAAGCTTTACTCGCATGCTCATAACGTGCTTAATGTGCGCTCTTGCATTGGAGTGCTCGCTCTTCTCAGCAGGCATTTTACAGCTTTGTTGCGTTTGAGCATAAAGTGCAGCTGTGCAGCTCGCAGTCGCAGTCGCAGCGTGAAAAGCTTTTTTTGTTTTGTTTAGCGCTCTCGCGCTGCAATGCAAGTGATAAAAGCTTTTGTGAATGCCGTTGTCATGCTGTTTGCTATTGCTCTTCTTGTTGTTGCTATTGTTGTTATTAGTGATGTTTGTCTTTTATTTTGTATTTTTTTTGAGTTTGTTTTTGTTTTTGTATCAGCAGCTTTTTATGTGCTGATAAAAACAAGTTTGTTGCTTGCATTGAAGTCTTTCGTTTCGTATCGTTTTGGTTTATTTTATTTTTCTTTGGTTTTTTTTTTTTATGCTGTCGATACCAAAACGTGCAACGACAACAACAACAACAACAACGGTAAACATATATTTCTTTTGATTTCCACATACAGAGGTGCAACATGATTATGCCAAAAAAAAACTAGTAAATGACTCACATATCATATTCTACTACTACTTCTATTGGTAGTTGTTGTTGTTGTTGTTATAGTATTTCGCAAACAGCAATAATAGCAACAACATTAACAGAAATAACGCGAAAAAGCTTAAAGAATTTATGCAGCAGCCACAAATTACACAAAAATTGTATAGTTGTTGTTGTTATTGCTGTTGTTATTATTATTGTCCAGTGTCCAACTTGACACAAGCCTCGTGCCATTGCGCAAGGTTCTTCACGTCGTCATTGTTGTTTTCTTTTTCGTTTTTTTTGTTATTTTTTTGTTATTTTTGCAATACTCGCTTATTTACACCTGAGAATCGGATTCTTTGAACGCAGCTTTTTGCTTAACTTTTGTCGTTGACTTAACATACAAAAAAAAAAAATAAATAACTAACAGAAATATGAAAAAAAAAACAAATGCAAATGCAGTCAGCAGTGCAATTTGCCAATTTGCCATGAAATTTAAAACTAGTGTAAAGTTCTATAGGAAATACTAGAAATATTTACATATACTATATATACTATATAGTTTCATATGTTAGTCAATATTTTTTATAGCTAATGTGTTTTTACCCAATTGAAAAAGAAATAGAAAAAAAAATAAAAAACATCTGTAAAAATTTCTAATTATTTCATAAATTAACATATGGAAAAGTTTACACAGACTGTTATACATAGAATTTCATTGGTAATTTTTATAATAATATTATTACACTAAAAATAATATTAGTAGAGGTATTTTTTTTTTTTTTACACTTTTAACAAGTTTAATTTAGGGCTAGAGTCTAAGGTCTACAACTACCTTGAACTACATCAATGACACCTGAGGCACTAATTTTTTTTTTTTTTTTGTAATACCCATAGCTCTCTCTCTCCCCCTTGTGGTTACATCAAAATTTTTGTGTCCACAACAAATGAATCGTGTATAACAGCTTTTTGTATGCCAATAAGGCTAACTGGATTGCATGCTGCGGCCTTTCCGTTTTGCATAGACTGACATCTACAATTTTATATACATATATAATATAAATGATGTCGTAAATATTCAAAACTGAAGGTGAAATGTGTGTGTAAAAACGAATATTCAATACACTTTGTTGTGTTATACATACATATGTTTGTAAAGCTCACAAAGATGTTATTATTAACAGTGTTATAATAAGAGTATAACAGTTTAACTATAGAAAGGTATAGTTATATAGAACTTTATAACAGTTTAACAGCAATTTAACAATATAACAGTGAAACTGTATAACAGTATAACAGTTATAATGTATAACATTATTAAAGATTTACAAGAAAAATATGCATTTCCAGGAATATAGTCATACAAAAACCTTATAGCGTTTGTATAACAGTAGAAACGCAATTGTATAACAGTAGTAGTGCAATTGTATAACAGTTGAAAAAGCCACTTATCAATTTAAAAGTTTTTTTCTAGATTAACAGTAAAACTATATAACAATATAACAGTAATTGTGTATAACAGTAATTGTGTATAGCAGTAATAATGTATAACAGTAACAGTGTATAACAGTAATTGTGTATAACAGTAATAATGTATAACAGCAATAATATATAAAAGTAATAATGTATAACAGTAATAATATATAACAGTAATAATGTATAACAGTAATAATTTATAACAGTAACAAGATATATCAGTAATAATATATAACAGTAATAGTGTATAACAGTTATAATATATAAAAGTATAACAGTTATTCTAGAAAAATCTTCTATATTTCCACTAAAACCATAGACTTGATATATAACAGCAGAAACGCAGCTATATAACAGATTATGTAAATATATTTATAGAAATCTTTTACACTGCTTACAAAGTATATGTGTATACAGAAAGTATTTATACTTAAGCATAGAACAGATATGCACTATGAAACACTATGAAAGTTACAAAGTATCAGCTGCTCTCTTGATTACTAGACATTGCGTGCTATCAATTGTTTGTTCGCATATACAAAGCCTACGATTTACAATTTGCATTAACAATTTGCATTTACATTAAAATTAGAATTAATTTATGAACTTACGATGCAGAAGATAATCAATTTTCATTATGAATCATCAAGTAATACAATATATATATATCAAAATTGACTAAAATTTAGAATTTCTAATATGCAGAAATGAATATTTAGATTAAAAAAAAAAAAAAATACGTTTAATCTATATATATTATTTTTTTTTGGCACTTTTGTCCCGGCAAACTACTAGTTATACAAATTTCTCAATACTAATATTATATATATATGAATGTATGTGTAATTGTAATGCATATTGTAGTATTACTTTTTATATAGTAACAAATAACAAAAAAAAGTCAAGTAGTATATAAAAACTATATGGTCAAGTGATTAAAATTAAAGTACCTTGACTTAATACCAAAACATGTTCTATTTTCTATAGATAAGGTATAGCTTTGACAGTGAAATTGTTGTAGGAAATGGAGACGGGTTACAGGGCATTAAGGGCAGCATATGATATACTCTATATAGCGATAAGAGAGCGACAAAACGACAAAACGAGACACTAAGCAGTTATTTTTTGACAAACAATTGACGTAGGTCTCAACAGCTGCGCTGCGATAAGTTTAGAATGTTGTAAGACAGGTAAATCTAAATATATATTTTATTTATTTATTTTTTTGATTTCAACTTGTAAATTTTTAACTTCAATTTAAGCTTACTAGATGTAATAGTCATATAAATTTAGTCGCTAATAGAAAATCTATTTGTTGAAAAAACACAAAATACAAAACACGAAAGTCATATTCTGATCATTGAAATATGCATAGAAACGATTATTATAATATTTTGCAATGACAACTTAATCATTTCATTACTGAGAGTAAAGTTCATAGAGGCTATCTCATTATTTTCTGTATATATATATATGTCTGTGACTGTGTGTGAGTGTGTTTGTGAGTATGATGATGTTGCTATATGGCAAATAGTATATATAAAAAGCACACAGGCTTACAGATTTTTTGTCTATATAAGACTATAAAATACTCTTTAAATGTTATGCTATATGCAAGCAGCGACTAGTTTGTAGCACAGCATACCCCTTTTTGATTTTTATAGAGTATATTAACACGCACATTGTATGACAAAATAAATAGCACGCTTCCAAGCTCTGCTCAGCCTATGCAGGAGGTATCAAGTTTATATATATGTATATATATATATGTCTGTATGTAGCTATATACAAATTTATATAGTATTTATATTTTCTATATATTTATACATATATTATATATATATGTATATTTTGTATTATAAAACTCTTGACAAAACTGATAAATGCAGAATACACTTGAAGCAGAGTTCAATAACTTCGCAAACTCGCAATGCGAGTCTCTCTCGGGACTCGGAACTCGGGATTTGCGACTCGTTGCCCATTTAATCAGCTATTTTACAGCTTACTTTCGAGTATACGTGAATGAATACTACAAAAAAAAAAAAACCCCATAGAGTGAAAACAAACATATTACTGTCTCAGACATACATTATAAGTATTGTGCTCCCTCACTTCCTCTCACACTCTAGCTGTCTCTCTTGAAACACTTCGCCTCCCTCAGAGTATCTTTAGACTTTAGGCAGCACTCCAGAAACAACACGTTTAATGCGTATACAATCAGATAATACGAATATGTCTAAATATAGTCAGTAGCTAGCTACATATCTCTCATAAGGAAACTGAGAGAAGACAAAGAGTGCGTTAACAAGGCAACGATAATACAAATTTACTTGATTTATTTGTCAAGTGTATTCATTGCAAGGTACCTTAAATACACAAAGAGAAATTTTATTTTTTTTCAAGCGCTGCTAATTATTAATGAAAACTGCAAAAAAAAAAAAAATTATATATATTGCTTACTTGTAAATGTTGAATTTGGAGAATGGGAAACCGGCAGTTTAAGACGCAGTTTCACTTTTTACGATATACTGAATACTAGATGTAAACAAATATGAGAGAATGTATATATATACATATATGTTTTTCTAGCGTTAATTAAATATGTAATCGAAGCTTTGAAATTTTATTTCTTTTATAGAACTTTTAGACATTGAAACCGAACAAGAATAATAAAAAAAATATGACGACATTTTTACATACATATATGCAAATAATAGGAAAGTTTTTTTTTCAAGTGTATAAAGAATGATTTCTTAATTAGTTAATTCCAAAATATATATGTAAATATATATATGTATGTACAAATGTATGACACACATTTTATAAATTTTGATTGTATAATCTTGAATAATTAAGCAGCAGCACAATAATATATAATGTATAAATATAATGAAAAGTGTCGCAATTATATTTAAAAAAAAAATTTATTTATAATTTAATCTTTCACTTACTTGGCGACATTTTGCATATTATTGTTGAACCTTTTTTTTTCTCACAGTGCAACATCTTGTTTTCGACTTCGACCGTTCGCTGAGTTGAAGAGAAAATAGAGCAAGTTTTCAGCTGCTGTGACTGCGACTGCTACTGCTACTGCTGCTGCGTCGCACGCTTCAAACAACAATGCGCTGTCGAGATAATGAGCGACTATAGCAGAAAAGCATGCTGCCAATAGATAGACGATAGATAGATGACAGTTGATGTCCATGGCTGCTGCTGCTGATGCTGATGCTGATGCTGATGCTGTGGGTTATACCAAGACAACAACAACAACAACAAAAACTCGTCATACATAAATGAATTCTTTGTTTTTGTACTGTGATTAAATTTGCACTTTGTTTCGTTTGTTTCGTGTCTCTGTCTATATATGTACATATGTGTGTGTGTGTGTGTATGTGTAGTTGTAAAGTAGAAAACAAGAGATCCCGATACGTAAACAAAGTCGACAGCGACGCTGCGCAAAGCTGAGCTAAAGCTAAGGCGTCGCTGCCTCAGCCGCAGTCGCTAGCGCAGCGACTGCGGCTATGACGGCGGTCTCGTCTTCGTCTTATCAATAATAAACAGTCCATACACACAGCACACACAGCACACACAGCTGACTGAGACGACAGCAACGGCAACGGCAACGGCGACGGCGACGACGACGACTGCAGCGAACAGTGAAACAGAGGAACAAACGGGAAAGCGTTAAACGAGCAGCGTCAACGAGAGCTAGAAGAGCAAAAAGGCAGCATTGTGCAGAGCAGAGCAGAGTTCGCAGCAGTCAGCAGTCCCCGCAGTCAGCAGGCAACAGGCAGCGAGCAGCGCAGCACCATAAAGTCAATTGTATGCGTTGCTTTCGCGCGCGTCGTAGTAATAACTTGTTTCGTGGGCAGAACGCATCGCGCAGCGAAATCGTATCAGTAACAATAATAATAATAATAACAACAAAGAAAGCAAAGCGACAAATGAAATGAAATGAAACGAAATCTAATCAAATTCTTTTTTCATATTGATAGTGCGTGCCATAGCCCATATACATATACATATATATGTATATAACTGTATATATGTACGAAGTAATCCGCGCTAATCAAAATCTTCGTCGTATGGCATTTGAAAGTAATTTAATATTTATTTTTGTTATTGTTATTGTTGTTATGCCAAGTTGGCAGACATCGATCAATTAATTTGATTGCTCGCTCACCTGCTGCTGCTGCTGTTGCTGCTACTGCTGCTGCTGCTGCAGCTGAAAAAAACTAAAGAGTGTGTGAAAAGCGAGTAAAAGAAAAACTGCAAAAAAAAAAATCATAAGGAAAACCAGCTTGTTGTCTTCTATTACAAATGAAAAAGAAAGAAAAATAATAACAACAAAAGCAGAAATCAAAAACAACAACAAAAACAACAACAACAGCGGCAGCTAGAATACACAACGACCAGCGAACGAAATAGCAACAAAACAAAGAGACAAAGAACGTGAACGCGAACGCGAACGTGAGCACAAGGCAAACAAAAAACAGAAAAGCAAAGACTGGAGCAATAACAAGAACAACAACAACAACAAAAAAAAAAGTAATAAAACCAGAACGTACAAGTACATACTTGTCTGGGCAATCACTATAACTCCTGCTCGAGTTTAAACGAAAAATAACAATAATATTAAAAATTATTATTATTATTATTAATAATAACAATAAGCAAAAAAGAGACTTTTGTCAACATATGTACATTTTTTATGCGCAGCATGCCATGCAGTGTAAAAATCAACAAATTTAATAATTAAGACGCCTAATGTTTGCATCGTTCATAGCAAAAGAGACAGAGAGAGCGAGCGAGAACGAGAGCGGAAGAAAGAGCACAACGCAATTGTGAGCAGAGAGTGTGTTTTTGTGTGTTTCATTTCCATATCGTTGCGCTTAACAGAAAACAGCTGAACTGCTGTGTCGCATGTTAAAAGTTTTTTTTTCTGTTGTTGTTATTTTTATGAAATTGCATCTCAACTCAATCTTTGATTTTTCATCTTTCTCTCTACACTTATTTACTATTGTGTGCTCTCACTTAAGCCGGCGCATGCTCTCTCACACATATACAGGTGAATGTTGGCGAGTGACAGAGTGAGAGCAAAACGTTATAGAGAGAGAGTGAATGATCTTTTACGACGTTGACGTTGACAGCGACAGCGACGGCGACGGCAAACGCGAGCAGGCGTCTATCATTGTGTTATCAGTCAATAGCATTCACACTCACTCAGTGTAAAGAAGAGAATTGAAAGTGCCACTCAAAGAAAAAAAAACATTTCTGCAGCGCTAAACTAATTTTATAGCATTTTGCATGGCCAGACGAATAGACGAGCAGACAAGGAACACAGGGGAACAGAATATAGCAGAATAAGAAAAGACGCTGCAACAACCTTCAAAAGCTTTTTCGAACGCCCGCGCTGGCTGATTGCTAAAATGTATGTACATATATGTTGATGTATATATATATGTATGTATGTGTATGTTTGTATGTATAAATTTGGGATTTTTTTTTAATACTTATCAGTTGTCTATATATTCTAGCTAAAAATCATTTTTTAATAATTTTGAAAAAATACATGTTTTGAACTATGAAAAAAAACACAGCGATATGCAGTTTTACATATACATAAATATGCTTACATTTGTGTGTATGTGTGTGTATGTTGTGTACTTGTACTTGGAATTCTCATAAAATTAATATAATCGCGCTATTGATAAGCTTTGCATATTTCGTGTGTGTGTGTGTGTATGTATGTGTGTGAGTGTAAAGCTCTCTAGTCTTGAAATCAAGTCTTATTGGAAATTTTTAGTTTCGAAATATATTTGATTTCTTATCAGATGCCGTTGAACCGTTTTTCAGCGAAGTTAGCAAAAAATATATATAAAGACGCACAGATACACAAATGTATATATGTTTGTGTGCGTGCGAATTACGTATTATAATTTTTATAGAAGCGTTTAATATTTTCTTTATGAATTGTTGTAGCCTTCTCTCAACTAAATGACTGATAACAATGAATCTATCAATGTATATATATATATAAATACATGTATATGTATTTGTATATGCCTTAATATGTATGCTATATATACATCTATATACATGCATATATATATATATTAAGTTGATACTTTGTTGTACTTTGATGCGGCAGCGACACGCGTAGCTTATGAAAATAAACCGAGATTAGTTGTGGACAAACTCAGTTTAACAATCGTCTGGTTAAGAGCTCTGCTCCAGCAGATCGCGGCAGATCGTTCAATAAAATACTATATACCTGTAACTTGAACAGACAACGACACACACACACACACACACACACATTCACATACATATATCCATTGATCTATATATACTTAGTGCAGGTAAATTCATTGCCATTCATTAAATTTTTTCATATAAGACTGTAGGTCGCTCCATCTCTTTCTAACACTATATGTTCATTGAACTTTTCGCTAAAGTTCTAGTTGGAAACATTGTTGGAATTGTGATAACACGTGTATGAACTTTTATAACAGATAACAAATAATACAAAAAAAAAAAATTACTATTGCAATTACAGTGATTGATTTTTAATAGTTGCAAGATGTACTTGAGATTTCAATTTGTGAAAAAAATTCTGTGAAAATGTGTAAAAAAATAAATAAAATATTTTAAAAAAAATTTCAAATATTTATAAATATTTATTTTTATTTATATTTATATATTTTTTTAAATTTTATGCTCAATTTTTATAATATTTATAATTTTTTTTTTTTTGGAAATTTAATACTCATTTTTTTTTTAATTTTTAATGAACATTTTTTCAAATTTTTTTTTAATGAAAATTTTTTCCAATTTTTTTAATGAAAATTTTTTCCAATTTGTTTTTAATGAAAATTTTTTCAAATTTTTTTTAATGAAAATTTTTTCAAATTGTTTTTAATGAAAATTTTTTCAAATTTTTTTTAATGAAAATTTTTTCAATTTTTTTTAATGAAAATTTTTTCAAATTTTTTTTAATAAAAATTCAAATTTTTTCAAATTTTTTTTATGAAAATTTTTTAATGAAAATTCTTTCAAATTTTTTTTTATGAAAATTCTTTCAAATTTTTGTTTAATGAAAATTTTTTCAAATTTTTTTTGATGAAAATTTTTTCAATATTTTTTAATGAAAATTTTTTCAAATTTTTTTTAATAAAAATTCAAATTTTTTCAAATTTTTTTTAATAAAAATTCAAATTTTTTCAAATTTTTTTTTATGAAAATTTTTTAATGAAAATTCTTTCAAATTTTTTTTAATGAAAATTCTTTCAAATTTTTTTTTATGAAAATTTTTTCAAATTTTTTTTAATGAAAAATTTTTCAAATTTTTTTTAATGAAAATTTTTTCAAATTTTTTTAATGAAACTTTTTCAAATTTTTTTTAATGAAAATTTTTTTAACGAAATTTTTTTCTAATTTTTTTTAATGAAAATTATTTCAAATTTTTTTTTTTTTTTAATTTTTCTAAAATTTAATTTTTAAATAAAAAATTTATTTATTTTAAATTTGTTAATGAAAATTCCATTAAAAAATTGTTTTTATTATCTGTAATTTATTTATTTTTAAAAATTGTATTTATATTGAAAATTGAAAATTTTCAAATTTTTATCTAGAATTTATTTTTATTAAAAATTTGAAAATTTTCTATTAACTGCATGAAAAATGTCAAAGTTATCACTAATAATGCCACACATAGAAACAATGTACATATATGCTATGCTACACGTGCTGTATTTCAAGTACTATAGGAATTTTCATGTACACATATTCGATAATACTTATCACTAAACTAAACAGAAAACTATATAAAAACTATATATATATTAATATAATACATAAATATTTTGCTCTCATATCATTTGTAGAGTTAAACACAATGCCAAATGCTAAAGCGAACGATGTGGCACAGTCTCTGCCCAGAGCGACAGGCACAGCAACAGGCACAGCCACAGGCACAGCAACAGCCCCCCAAGAAGATCTCATATTTGAAAACAAATCAAAGTCCAATACGTTGAAATCGCAACAGAATGGCAAAATGAATAGTAACGGGAACGCCATTGGTATCGGAGTTGGACTTGAGATGCCATTGGGTGCCGTTTATGATACAAGCCATAATAATAATAATAATAAGAATAAAAATGAAAATAAAAGAAGTAGCCCCGAGAAATTAACAGTGCTGGAGATGATATTGAACTCATTGGGTTTACGTAATCCAACGTCCAAGGATATTGGCACACTGATAAGTGAGTACAATGAGCGCAAGACAATGAGAGAGAGAGAGAGAAGCTGTACTGATTTTAATATTTTTCTTCTTTTGTTTTTGGATGTTGACCTTAACACTTAGCATTGGGACTTATATTTTTATTGTTTGTGATAAGCGTGACGGGTTTCTTTGTCATGTGGTTTACAGAATATTATAATAATATGATGCTAAAGGTAATTTACAATAATTCTAGATAAAACTATCCACAAATTTCTCACAATTTTTTTTTTTTTAGCAAATAATACTTGAAGAGCATTCGGAACGTGCTGAGGATTGGTTACAGCCAAGTCATGAATTGGATACATTGCTTATTGCACATATATTTAATTATACAAATATTGATGATTATTTGAATGGACGTGCTGATAAAATGCATATTGAAGATTTAGGACCATTAACCTATCAAGAGCATACAGTTAAGGATGAAGTATCCTTTAATGCAAACTACACAGTTACCTTTAGAGTATGTATCAAAATTTATACAAAAAACAAAAGAAAAACAAATTTTAATAAAATAAAATTTTCTTTTCTTTTCTTTTTGTTACAGGATAAGAAATCATATAAATTGATAAAAGAGAAATCAAAATTACGTGAAGATGATATTATTATAGTACCAAATGTGCCACTTATATCGGCAGCAGTTCATATTAAACGTATGAAATTATTTAAACGTCTTTCGGCAACAGTAGCCATACGTAACATGTTCAATGAGCCACTTTTTAAACGTTTAACTGTACAGGAATATCTATGGGGTTATCGTGATAAAATCATAAGTCTAGAATCTTTAGGTGGCGGTACTAAAACACATTTTGGCATTTTACGAACTGTAAGCAAAAAAAAAAAAAAAAAAAAAATTCTTCAATATAATTCTTCTCTAATTTTATCTAATCTTTACTTACAGCGTAATGGCACAAGTGTTGATTCTGTACAATTATATACGGGTGTCGATGATATCAATAAGTTTAGCATTATAACACAATTTAATGGTAAACCACAATTGGATTTTTGGGAGGGTGATGAATGTAATCGTATTGATGGCAGTGAACCATCAATGTTTTCACCAGCACAGTTACAAAATCGTAGCAATATTAATGTTTTTTTACAAGTACTTTGTCGCAAAGTTCCATTATATTTTGAAATGGAAACAAAAATTTATAAAGATATTGATGTTTTACGTTATCGTACACCCGATGATGTATTTGCACATCCATCAAAAAATCCAGCGAATGCATGTTATTGTAAAAATGTTGATCGTTGTTTACCCAGTGGTGTTATAAATGCAACAAAATGTTATGAAAATTCACCAATATTTCCATCATTTCCACATTTCTTTACGGGTGATCCAATAATTTATAAAGATTTTATTGGTATAAAACCAAATGCTAGCATACATCAAACATATGCTGATATACATCCACGTTTTGGTTTCCCAATCAATGGTGCATCACGTGTTCAAATTAACATAATGGTTGATAAAACGCCGTTAATAGAAAGTAAGTATTGGCAGCATTAAAAAAATTAAAAAATTTATTAAAATTTTTTTTTTTTTTTTTTTGTCTCTTATCTTTCAGATGAAGCATATTTTATAGAGAATGGTACAATTTTACCATTAATATGGATTGAAATAACTGCAAATGATGTTAGCGATGATGCGCATAGTAAACTATATCTTAGCACTGTTGGCATCGATGCTATACAATTGGCCCTTAAATATGGCACATTGTTAGTCTCTGTGACGACATTTAGTTTGATTGTTGGTAGCGTTTATTATATAAATAGTAAACGTGAGGAGCAACAAATGGAACATAATAAATCATCAGCTGAATTGGAGGCACTCAATGGTCCACATTTGGCATCACATTTGGCCAATGGTAATGTAATTGTTGTTGAAGTTTTAACGCATGGCATTGTTAGCACTGAACATCGAGGGGAACATCCATAATGCCAAAACAATTTAGTGGGTGGGAAGTAGGGGGGGTTTTAATAGGTGAAAGTGGGCGGGAATGGGGGGAAGATAAAGGCTGTATAATCAGTCAGAAGATGTGCCTTGTAAAAACAAAAAACAAAAAAAACAAACAATGAGATTTTCGAATTTGTCACGACTTAGCATAGCGATATTATTAGCCTAGAACAAAAGACATAAACAAAGAAACAAAAAAAACAAAAAAAAAAAATTATAGTTAACAAATTGTATATATGTAATATATGTATAACAAAAAAAAACAACAAATCCAAGAAATGTTCAATAAACAATTAAGTACCTTAATTATTAATAATAAAAATTTTTTTTACAATTTTAATTTTGCATTTAAATGAGAAACGTGAAAGAAAAGTTAATTTCAGCGGCCCGAAGATATCATCGTATTCTTGCAGTTTTGGAGGAAGTTCTGGCTGGTTCTTTCCGACAGTCATTGTAATTTCACGTATTAAAGGAAATTTAAATTTCCGTTATCAATCATTAAGCAAAAATGTCAGATTGTCAAAATCAATGCATTTTCTGCATAAAATACCAGGGGAACATAAACTGACAGCAAGAAGCTGCACAATAAATTTCTTTTGCTGTACATTAACAGGGCTATGTTAAATAACAGATTTATGTATTTTAAAATAAGCATTAACAGAGCTATGAAAATTTACAGAGTTATGTAAATTAACAGAGCTTGCAGCTTGCTGTTAACTTCTGTTCGCCTGGTATTAAAGGAAATTTAAATTTCCGTTATCAATCATCAATCATTAAGCAAAAATGTCAGAATGTCAAAATCAATGCATTTTCTGCATGAAATACCAGGGAAACATAAACTGACAGTAAGCAGCTGCACGACAAATTTATTTTGCTATGCATTAACAGAACTATGTTAATTAACAGATTTATGTACTTTAAAAGAAGTATGTATATTAACAGAGCTATTAAAATTTACAGAGTTATGTAAATTAACAGAGCTTGCAGCTTGCTGTTAACTTCTGTTCGCCTGGTATTTCATAGTGAAAATATGTTGATTTTGACATGATCTGCATTTTTTTTTTTGCACTTTTAGCTGTAACGGAAATTTAATTCTTTCTCCTAATAGAGTTTCATACACTTGCAGTCTGAAAAGCAAATTTTTCATACAAAAACTTAATTTTCAGCCAATTATTTCTACGGCAGCTATATGTTATAATGATTCAATACTTATACACAGCTTATGGGCATATGGAAAATGTATACCAAGTTTCATGAAGATTGAAAGGGCGCTACAAACTGCTGTTCAAAATTAATATACTCTCTTTGAAGGGTATCAAAATCTGTTTCAAATTTTGCTGACTGACAAAAGCTGACATGTAGCAGAATTTCATACCCATGCCCTTTCGTGTACTTGCTTGCTGACAAAAGCTAGATGGCAGCTAAAAAGCTATCGATAGGTTTTCAATCAAAACGGCCACACTGAAAAATGAAGCGACAATTTAAAATCGATTTCAAGCAGTTTTTCTTTTTTTTTTGTTATAATTTGTTATAGCAAATATTTATTGTTTCTAAACAAAACGAAATTCGTATATTAGTTAGCTTGTTTCAACATTTGATTGTTTTATAAACCTTTGTGTTATAATTAAATGCAATGTTATTGTTTTATTAATGTAATGTACTGCGATTCTGTGAAAATCGATGCCTGTGTTTTTTTTTATGGTATGTAAATTGTTGTATGGGAAGAGTTTTTGTTTTTTAAAGAGTTAATACGCGTATTTTGTTGTATTTTTGTTTTTTTTTTTTTTATGTTGTATAATTATTATTATTATTATTATTTTGTTTTTCTTATATTTTTTTTTGCGTTTGTTTTTAAGTTTTTTTTATGTTTTTGTTTTTTTTTTTAATTAAGTATAATAGTTTTTATATAAAAAATAACAGAGAAATTATATAAAAGAAACATTAAAATATAATCGTTTATTTTCTTGTTTGTTTTTTTTTGTTGTTGTTGTTGGTTTTTTTATTCTGTGTGTTTGTTTTTTTTAATAATTAACGCGTCAATTGCCAGAATCCTCGCCATCTAATGATTCATCCTGCACCGATGAACTGTCGTCGCCGCCGCCACCACCGCCGCCTCCTCCACGCTTGGACGATGGTGTTCCCGTGAGCCGGCTGGAGCTGAGACCCATGCCGCCGGTGCGTCTATAAAAATAGAAAAAAAAAAATAAATAAATAAAATTGAATGTATAACGAGTGTGAAAGGAGAAGAGAGAACAGTTATATTGCATTGGTAAACGTGCAGTGTAAAAAAAAAAAATCAAGGTAAACAAATAGGAAAAAAGAGATCGGTAGAGAAGGGCGAACACAAACAAAAAGGGGCGGGGGCGGAGAGGTAAAAAACTAGAAACTAGAAGTTCTATATATATACAGTAGAATCCGGTTATAACGACTCTGCTTAAAGCGTCCGTTCGGTTACTGCGACTAAAACTCGTTGGTCCCCATGCGCACTTATACATACAAACTACTTTCGGTTAGTGCGTCTTCCGGGTATAAGACGTAAAATCGTAGGTCTCTTGAAAGTCGCTATAAGCGGAATCTACTGTATATATATTATATATATATATATATATATCATATCATATATTTATATACGACAAATTTTATGCACTAAGATCTATTGGAGGAATTGGAGCGTATCGGCAAACATTGAAACACAATTAGATTGCATGAATATGCAAATGTATGTATGTATGTATGTATGTATGTATGTACGTATGTATGTAAGTATGTATGTATGTATGTATGTGTGTATGTGTGTATGTGTGTCTGATGTATCTATGAGTGATATATGTCTATATGTCTATGTAACATGCAAAATTGAAGAACTATTATAATGTTGAACATAGGAATTTTTTTTATTGCTTTGGTTCTCATTCTCTAATCTAAAACGCATGAAAAAATGCGCAACATGTGTGTGTGTGACGATGTGTGTATGAATGACGCACTTACAAGCCTACCAAGAAGTAGTAGTAGAAGTAGAAGTAGAACAGATGATGAAAATGAAGCGACAAAGAAAAAAAAAAAAACGTAGCGAAAAACACCTAATGCAGACCCTCACAATTCATAATGAGTGCAGCATCCTTTTTGGGTGAATATGCCTTGGCCTTTTCAGTCTCGGCCACTTGTATCGAGCTAACGTTAAGTACAATAAAAAAAAACAAAAATTAAAAATGAAAGCCAAAAAAAAAACAAAAGAAATAACAGAAAAAAGAAAATATGTTGTACTGCTGCTGTTTGCTGCTTGCTGTTGATTATAGTAAAAACTTTCTTTCCTATATATCGTCTGATAAAAATACTTACCGCAATTTAGTTTTAAGTGAGTTTATCTCACGATTCATGGCCTCCTGCGATTCAATCATATCTTCACATTCACGTTGATATTTACGCTTTTGTGTTTTCTCCTTTTGTAGCTCCTCCTCGGTTTCATCCAAATTACGCTTGAGCAGTTTAATGCGGCTGTTAAGCTGTTCAAGATATACAGAAAATATATATTAAAGTTTAGCTTTTGAATATTATTATTATTATATAATTTACTTTATCCATTTGCTCCTTATGCTGATCCACATGTCTTCGCTCATCTTCAATGTTCATGGTCAGCTCCTTGATTTTTTTATCCATTTTACGATTTGCCTTCTGTTGCAATAAACGTTCTTTACCTTCATTTTCCAATTGCTCCTCAAGATTAACAATTTTTGCTTCAAGCGTTGCAATTGTTGCCTTCACCTTGGTCCTTTGCGCTGTTTCGATTTCAGCCAATTTTGCCTTCAGCTCCTTATTCTGACGTTCAAGCAATGCACGTGCATTTTCATTCTTTTGCGAATTCGATTTTTCATTGGCCAATTCTGTTGTCAATTGTTCAATTTGTAGCTGTGCCTTGCGACTACGATCGAGCAGCACCTCAGAATTTGATTGTTCCTCCTCTAGCTCTTCCTCTAATGTGGCAATACGCGCTTCGAGGCGACGCTTTTCATCAATCATTAATGAACCCTTGCTGGCATTATTGGCAATCTCTTCGGCCAATTCATCACGTTCCGTTTCAGCAGCACGACGTGCACGTTCCGAGCTAGCTAAATCTTCGGTTAATTGTAATACTTCGGCTTCCAATGCTTTCACTTTACGTTCAGCTTCTTTGCTCAATGCCTGCAATTCTTCTTTGGCAGCCTTGGCTTCTTCAGCATCGCGTAACGCATCCTTGACTTGTGCTTGCAATTTCTTGGCATGTTTTAATGCATCCTCCTTAACCTTATTATGCATTTCCATGGTTGTCTCAATTTCTTTAAGATCACCTTCAAGTTTCTTCTTTGCCGCAACGGCAGCTGTTCGCTGTTTACGCTCCTCATCGAGTTCAGCTTCCAAGTCACGCAATTGTTTAACTAGACCACGTCGCTTCTCTTCGGCACCTTCTTCCTTGGCTTGCAGGTCACGTTCAAATTGAGAGCGTAATGCTTGCATATTGACTTCAAGACGTAATTTTGCATCTTCAGTCAATTGTAAATCATCCTCGAGCTCTTCATTTTGTGCTTTTAGCTCGGCCAATTGTGATTCCAGAGCACGTTTTGCTTTCTCCAATTCATGAACATTTTTATCGGCAGTGCCCTGTGTATTGGCCAAATCATCGAGTTCATTTTGCAATTGTTTACGTTTCGTTTCGAGATCCTCAATTTTATCGTAGGCTTCATCCAATTCTCGAGAGACTGAGAGCACCTTTGTTTCCTTTTCACGTGCCTCACGTTCGGCTGTATCGCGCTCTTGTGCGATTTGTTCCGATATGGCTTTCTCTTCGGCGAGAATTTTGTCGAAATTCTTTTGTTTCTTCTCCAATTCGAGCACCTAAAATTGGGGGAGGAAAAAAAAAATTAAAAATTAATGAAATTTCCAAGTTATAAACTATTTCAATTTTTACCTTCGTGCGTTGCGCCTCCAATTCAATTGTTGCATCCTCTAGCTCCGATTGTATCTTCTTTTTACTCTTATCCAAACGATCATTTTGTGCCATCAGTTCCTTTACTTGACGCTCCAATGCTTCAATATCTTTATTTAAACGTTTCTTACCCTCCTCCAATTCTTTAGCCAAATCTGCATCCTCTTCGGCCTTTTTCTTAATATCCTGCATTTGTGCCGTCACCTCAGCCAATTTACGTTCAAAGTTACGTTTCGCTTCCTCATCCTCTTCCAATTGCTCCTGTAATGCTTCCTTTTCGGATTCAATTTGACGCAATTTCGAGCTAAGACCCAATTTTTGACGTGTCTCCTCTTCGAGCAGCTGCTGTGCCTCTGTCAATTGTGATTCCATATTGCTGGCAGATTTAACAGCAGCGGATGCTTTAAGTTCAGCTTCTTCTAATTGATTTGTTATATTCTCAGCCTCCTGTTGCAATTTCGTGCATTTCTCTTGCAACTCGGAGCGAGCACGTTCAATTTCAGCTAATTTAACTTGTAACTCAGAAATCTGAGACTCGGCCTGCTTGCGTCGACGATCGTTCTCTTGCCTAGAACTGTTTACACTACGCAATTCGGTGGCCAAATCAGCATTCTCTGCTTCCAGAGTACCCTTGGCTTTTTCCAGAACCGATTTGGCTTTACGCAGATTCTCCAATTGATCATTGATGCCATTTAATTCCTGTGCATGCTTATGACGCATTTCAGCGAGTACGCCTTCATGATTGACACCCTCTTCCTCTAGAGATTTCTTTAACATGGCAAGCTCCTGTTCACGCTTGGAGCGTAGTTCCTGTTGTGCTGTTGGACAGAGAGAGAAATAGTATTAAAAAATCTTTCGCTTTCATTTTCTATTATCATTACTTACCCGCTGTAGTATCCAGTGAATCAAGCAATTCATTCTTCAATGCCTCCAGCTCCTCACTGAGATCACGTCGCAATTTCTCTGCTTTGCTGCGTGCCACCTTTTCGGCTTCAAGATCTTCTTGTATTTCGGCCAGCTGTGATTCCAATTCACGTTGTGCCTTCTGTGCCGTTGCCTTTGTCGCTGACTCCTCATCGATGCGCATCAATGTTTGCGTCAGTTCCTCTTCACGTTTGGCCAACTGTGCTTGCATTTCATCGACCTGTGCACGACGCTCATTTAGCTGCTCCTTGAGATCAGCAACTTCAGTTTCAATTTTACGCTTGGTACGATCCGATTCTTGTCGCTGTTGCTGATCCTTGTGCATGCGTTCCTCTAGTTCAGCAATTGTTGCTTCATGTTTTGCCTTCAATTTGGCCAAATGTTTAGCTTTCTCTTCCTCTTCGGCAAGTGTTTGCGACAGATCATTGGCACGTTCCTCTAGCAATTTCTTTTCCTTGAACAATTTTTGATTTTGATCATCGGTAAGTGCAAGATCTTCTTCATGTTTCTTAATCTTGGCATCAAGTTGAACTTTTTCTAGTTGCAATTTTTGACGTGCTGCTTCCTCTTCCTCCAATTGTTCTTCCAAATCTTGTATATGCAATTCTAATTTCTTTTTATCACCACCTAATGCTAGTACACGTTCCTCTTCCTCTTCAATGCGTGTCTCTAACTCTTGCATCATATCCTCCAATTCTTGTTTACGTGCCATTAAACGTGAACGTGATTCCTCTGCCTCAGCACATAGCTCAATCTCCGCTTGCAATTGTTCAGCCAATGTTGTTTTCTCTACCAATGCTTGCTGATATTTCTTCTCATATTCCATAGTATTTTTGGCCAATGTATCTAATTTTTCTCGCACCTGTTTTAATTCATCCTCTTTTTGGACAAGTTTCTCTTCCTGTTTGGTTACCTCAAGCAATGGTTTTACCTTTGTATAAAGACGCCACCATTGCCAATTTCTTAACTTCAAATATGCAGCACAATTACGTTGTATAATGCGTATCGCATTTAATTGTTGTAAACGTTTTTGATAGTTACGACGGGCTAGGAAACCGCGACAGAATGCCTGAAAATTGACTATTAAATCGGATATCTTAAAATCACGCTCTTCCTCGAGATGTGCCAGCACACCGGCGCGGAAAAAGATTTTTGATTGTCCAACACGATATAGATTTGAATCTAATTCCAATGCTTGTATCATTTTCTCGCATGCTTTTTTACCATCCATGAAACCTTTGGGTATTACGTTGGGTGTTAGTAATTCGTAACGTTGTCGGAACTCCTGGAAGGGTATGCGATTTGGGAAACCTTGACGACAGATGCGTATACCCTCAAGGACACCATTGCAACGCAATTGATCCAAGACAAGGGGCGCGTCTATTTTGCCAGCACGTTTCTCATGATTCGGTATGATACAGCGGACAAAATTTGGATTTGTATTACGCAATGTGTCCATCAATTTAGCCAATTGTTCCTTATATAAATGTGACACAGTGCGGAACATACCTTTACGTGTACGTGCACCAAATTGTGTATCTGTTAATGCCTGCTGTGCCATGCCGACTATTTCCGCATCCTTCCAAATGTTCACAACGAATGGATCCTGTGATGCTTGCAATAATGATACAATATTCTCATTCAATGGATCCATATTTTTCATTAACCATTTCGCAGCCGAATAATCAACACGACCAGCATAATGTACAATTGCAAAATCGGCAACGCCACGAAAATCAGTTTTCATAAATTTCGGATGCATTGAATGTGCTGAAACAAGTTTATCAACGAATGTTTTATCCGTTGCCTTGGGGAACCAACATTCTTCATCTAATAATGCCATAATACCACCAGGTTTATCAATTAAATCAATTGTTGGCTGTAAATCTAAACCAAAATCAATAAATTTCCATTCAATGCCTTCACGTTGATATTCCTCTTGTTCCAATATGAACATAGTATGATTAAATAATTGTTGCAATTTCTCATTTGTATAATTAATGCAAAGTTGTTCAAATGAATTTAATTCAAATATTTCAAAACCAGCCATATCCAATATACCAATAAATGATGCACCTTGACGTTTAGTACGATCCAATGAACGATTAATACGATTTACTAACCATTTAAACATACGTTCATAGCATGCTTTCGCAATGGCTTCAACAGCAAATTCAACTTGTTCTTTTGTTTGTGCCTTGGTAA
>JBAMBR010004949.1:0-22966 GCA_037044475.1 Zaprionus obscuricornis | reverse complement strand
CTAGTTACGAGCACTGCTATAGCTTCTCCCATAACTCAACCGCCTATTCGCGCGTCAAGCGTTTCACACCTTGTGGTGCGAAATTCACAGGACATCTTGCTCTCCGTACCTCCGTCTGACCAAAGGTCTCCAGCTCAATCCCGGCGTAGCAATATTGGTCAGACTTATCGCTGTGACAGATCGTCTCAGCCAGTTTGCGGCGAAAATCGACACGCCTAATAGCGGTGGTCCTTCGCTATATACGAGTCAGGGCCGACGGGACCAGGTCCGGACCTTGTGGGACAAGGTAGAGCGGAATCACGACACCTGCTCTAGTGTCATTTCCGAAGAAATGGCAGTAGAACGATCTCGTAACCATGCAGGCCAAATACGACAACTGCTATTCCGTGTACGAACGGTGTGAAGGTAGTCTAAGCGTACACTTTTAGGTACACTCTAAAGTAAACACAGAAAACTGGGACTGCATCCTCGTTTTCCTGTGTTCGTCAAAACTCCCGAAATTGACCCTTTCTCTCCGGGAAAGTGAAGTGAGAAAAAGTGATATTCCGACATGGGCGGATATGAACTCTTTGTTGCTCGAACGCTATCGCACCTTAGAAGCGTTCGAAGAAGTCATGCCGAGCACAAGCGCTCAGGCCTCCTCCAAACCAGCTCCCAAGGTCAACTCATTTGAGAACCGTCAGATCTGACAATTCAAATCCGGAAACGGCGCCGCTTCCGGGTGGTTTTTTTACATCACTAAGATGTACCGCAGATCCTTGTAGACTTTGAACACACCCCGTTCCAAAGGTTGCTTTTTCGTACAAAGGACGAAAAATTATGCGACTATGAGCTCAACACAGTCACCTTTAGGGTTAACTGTGCTCCATATCTGGCTATATGTCTTCTGCATCAACTTGCGCACGATGTTCAAGGCTAGTATCCCAGAGCTAGCGACATTATCAAGAACTATATATATGTCGATGATGTCCTAGCAGGAGCTCATACTGAACAGGCTGCTATATCCGCCATCGATGAGGTCCTTTCAGCGCTCGAGAGCGCTGGATTCCCCCTAAGAAAGTATACTTCTAACACGAAGAATGTGTTAAGGAAAATTCCTAAGTTTTGTGCCGAGTTTTTTGGAAGCCTTTTCCTGTTTCGTGGCAAGGCGTGGGTGCCATCTCCACATTCACTCCGACAACGGCAAAACGTTCGTCGGAGCCTCTTCCATTCTATCCAAAGATCTCTTAGAGAACACCCGCAATCTAGTTCTCGCCAAACACAGTCATCAGGGCCTAACATGGCACTTTAATCCACCCGGTGCTCCACACATGGGCGGATTGTGGCAAGCAGGCGTCAAAAGTTTTTAGACGCATAAAGCATAAAACAGTCTCCTCAACGAAGTATACCTATAAAGAACCTAACGCTTTTAGCAAAAATTGAACCGTGCCTCAATTCGCGACCTCTCTCTCCTATGCCCGAGGACGTAAGCGATTTGGTGGCCTTCAGTCCCGACCATTTCTTGGTAGGCGGTCTCCTCCTCTCCGTTACTGAGCCCGAGTCCAGAGAAGATGTGGACTCCATCCGTAATCGGTGGCAACGTCTCAAGGCTCTGCACCATTTTTGTTTTCGATGGAAGGAGGAGTATTTGAAGGAACTGCATAAGCGAAACAAATGGCAATCACCCTCCCGTGACCTCCAAGTCGGTGATATGGTCATCGTCAAGGAAGACAACATTCCACCTCAGGAATGGCGACAAAATTCGCTGGTGTTTATCCGTCGGCCAGTCGCCAAACTGGTTCTCGCTTCCGACGGACATCCAAGGATGTCCTCACAAAAATCTAGGTTACATCCTGTCTTCCTTTCTTGCCATCTTCCACTTTCTCTGTGGACTCTCTTTATTTTTACCTATACAGGTCACCGAGGCATCCCCAAGCAGCGACTCTTCCTCGACTACATTCCCTCTGGAAGTCTCCCCCATGGATACCACGAGTGGTGCGGACGACCAATCAATAGGGACACGCCGTGCTCGACATCTGGCGAGGACTCTTTTCCTGCCGGCTGTGTCGCGGCATCCATGCGCTGCGTAAGTGTCAGCGTTTCATCCAGCTGACATCAGAGAAGCGACTGCAGGCATTACTTATCAATCCCAAGTGCAATCACCACACCATGCTCCACATGCGGTAACCCCGCTCCAAGCGGCGGCTGACAAGACAGCAATAGAATCGGCGCACCCACCCAACACCTCACTTCAACGGCACCCCAACCATTCCGGCTGCACATCAGGCAGTCCGACCCGTGCCTACACCGTCACTGTCTTTGTCCACGCTACTCAAATGCAAGGGAGTGAGCATCCTCCCCACAGCGGCGGTGTGGCTAGACACGGGGAACACGGCCTTTGAAGCTCGGGTACTCATTGATCCGTGCTGTCCAGTAAGCCGCATCAACGAGTCGATGGCCGTTACAACTAATCACTTGTGTGGGCGCCGAAGGGATCTGCACCGCTATGCTGTGCTCCAAGACTGCCGCACTGAGCCGCGAGATCATTCTCAAGATTGACCCTCAGCTTCGGACTGTCACGCCCACCAGGACCGTCATTCAAGTCGGGCCCAATCTTTTATTGGCTGACAAGTATTGGTTTCGCTCGACAGAAGTGACTGCGGTCCTGGGCGCGGACGTGTATTCGGAGCTGCTGCTACCGGGTATCCTTCCAAGTCAAGGGGGCCTTCCCATGGCCCAGAATTCTATCCTAGGGTGGATTCTGTCAGGCACATGCTCCGTGTGAGTTGACAATTGCAACTCCACCATTGCAAGGGGGGAGCGCATTTCGACACTTTCCATTCCGCTCTCTCAAACTAAATGCGCTTTCTCAAAAACGCACTCAAACTCCAAGTGCTCTCAATTCTCCTGGAAGTCTCCACTGTTATGAAGTCGAGGCTCTGAGAGCTCGACTTATGACAACCAAAGGTCAGTCTAGATTTATTTGTCTAAGTGCTAAAACTACGAATCTTCTACCCCCCCAATCTCGGTGTATAGTGAATAAATTAAATTACAATAAATAAATCAAACCGTGTTTTCAATTTTGAAAAGTCTTATCTTGCCCACCACAACAATATGATTTCCTCTAAAACATTTCCAAAACATTACAAAATGAATATCGATTTTCTCCACGTTTTTCTGCTGAACGACCCATTGTGCGAATAATATATGTCGACTATGTTGATAGATGTCATAAATAATGTAGGGAATATCAATAGCTCTATAATAAATTCGAAACAAGCAGTCGCCCATAGATAAATAAAAAAAAACTAAAAAGAAAATTTATCTTCGGCATGCGGAATATTCCATTCCCTATAAATTCGTAACTTCCATTCGGATAGCTAAACGCACACAAATGTTCATAAAAAATAAGTTAAATTAATTTTAGATCGATCGTTTCTAGCTATAGGCCATAATGAACCGATATAGATGGTTTTGATTATATTTCCTCGGGCAATAGGAATCCGGGTATGTCAGTTATAATAATTTACTGTTACTTAGAACTGAGAAATAAGATTTAGATAATACAAAGGAACGGACAGAGAGAAATGTTCGGATTTACTCGCGTTACAAACTTCTGGACAAAATTAATATACATTTTCCAGGGTACATATTTACATATTCAAGCAAATTGTCAAATACTGAAATCAAAATTCTGCCCAACAGCTACTGTCGTTGTAGCTAAAGTTAATTGATCTTTATTGTACTTTTTTATTATAATATTCTTGCACAGAGTATATTAATTTTCGACAGGAATTTTTAGCCCCTCTTAGGAGGCGTGGCTGCATGTCTGTTTCTTCCTAAGCTAGTCTCCAAGTTTCAAAAAGCTATCGAACTTGGTATACATTCAGTAACGTAGGAAAATGCTAAGAAATATAGCACAATTTGAGCGTAGTGTATATCATTAAAAATAACAATACAATACTACGAGCACCACATTTACATGCTCGAGGTTCCAGATTCTTGTTCCTATATCCAACACACTGTGCTATTGCCTCACTTCACAGTTGATCGACAAAATGTCTAAATATAATGATTAAAAAATTCAAGAGAGGAAAGTATCATTTCTATGACAGGTATATGATATAGTGGTTCGATCCGGCCGGTTTCAACTTATATAGGCTTAAGGGTATACGAATATCAAGTTTTATTGTATATATTTATTTTATTGTATACCAAGTTCGATAGCTTTAAAACTGAGAGACTAGCTTAGGAAGAAACAGACATGCAGCCACGCCTCCTAAGAGGGGCTAAAAATTCCTGTCGAAAATTAATATACTCTGTGCAAGAATATTATAATAAAAAAGTACAATAAAGATCAATTAACTTTAGCTACAACGACAGTAGCTGTTGGGCAGAATTTTGATTTCAGTATTTGACAATTTGCTTGAATATGTAAATATGTACCCTGGAAAATGTATATTAATTTTGTCCAGAAGTTTGTAACGCGAGTAAATCCGAACATTTCTCTCTGTCCGTTCCTTTGTATTATCTAAATCTTATTTCTCAGTTCTAAGTAACAGTAAATTATTATAACTGACATACCCGGATTCCTATTGCCCGAGGAAATATAATCAAAACCATCTATATCGGTTCATTATGGCCTATAGCTAGAAACGATCGATCTAAAATTAATTTAACTTATTTTTTATGAACATTTGTGTGCGTTTAGCTATCCGAATGGAAGTTACGAATTTATAGGGAATGGAATATTCCGCATGCCGAAGATAAATTTTCTTTTTAGTTTTTTTTTATTTATCTATGGGCGACTGCTTGTTTCGAATTTATTATAGAGCTATTGATATTCCCTACATTATTTATGACATCTATCAACATAGTCGACATATATTATTCGCACAATGGGTCGTTCAGCAGAAAAACGTGGAGAAAATCGATATTCATTTTGTAATGTTTTGGAAATGTTTTAGAGGAAATCATATTGTTGTGGTGGGCAAGATAAGACTTTTCAAAATTGAAAACACGGTTTGATTTATTTATTGTAATTTAATTTATTCACTATACACCGAGATTGGGGGGGTAGAAGATTCGTAGTTTTAGCACTTAGACAAATAAATCTAGGCTGACCTTTGGTTGTCATAAGTCGAGCTCTCAGAGCCTCGACTTCATAACAGTGGAGACTTCCAGGAGAATTGAGAGCACTTGGAGTTTGAGTGCGTTTTTGAGAAAGCGCATTTAGTTTGAGAGAGCGGAATGGAAAGTGTCGAAATGCGCTCCCCCCTTGCAATGGTGGAGTTGCAATTGTCAACTCACACGGAGCATGTGCCTGACAGAATCCACCCTAGGATAGAATTCTGGGCCATGGGAAGGCCCCCTTGACTTGGAAGGATACCCGGTAGCAGCAGCTCCGAATACACGTCCGCGCCCAGGACCGCAGTCACTTCTGTCGAGCGAAACCAATACTTGTCAGCCAATAAAAGATTGGGCCCGACTTGAATGACGGTCCTGGTGGGCGTGACAGTCCGAAGCTGAGGGTCAATCTTGAGAATGATCTCGCGGCTCAGTGCGGCAGTCTTGGAGCACAGCATAGCGGTGCAGATCCCTTCGGCGCCCACACAAGTGATTAGTTGTAACGGCCATCGACTCGTTGATGCGGCTTACTGGACAGCACGGATCAATGAGTACCCGAGCTTCAAAGGCCGTGTTCCCCGTGTCTAGCCACACCGCCGCTGTGGGGAGGATGCTCACTCCCTTGCATTTGAGTAGCGTGGACAAAGACAGTGACGGTGTAGGCACGGGTCGGACTGCCTGATGTGCAGCCGGAATGGTTGGGGTGCCGTTGAAGTGAGGTGTTGGGTGGGTGCGCCGATTCTATTGCTGTCTTGTCAGCCGCCGCTTGGAGCGGGGTTACCGCATGTGGAGCATGGTGTGGTGATTGACTTATTGATAAGTAATGCCTGCAGTCGCTTCTCTGATGTCAGCTGGATGAAACGCTAACACTTACGCAGCGCATGGATGCCGCGACACAGCCGGCAGAAAAAAAAAGAGAAAAAAATTGCGTCGAATGAGAATAGACCCGAATGTATAGAAATAACAGTCATTATGGATAGGAGTCCACAGGAAAGTGGAAGATGGCAAGAAAGGAAGACAGGATGTAACCTAGATTTTTGTGAGGACATCCTTGGATTCCGTCGGAAGGAGAACCAGTTTGGCGACTGGCCGACGGAAAACACCACGAATTTTGTCGCCATTCCTGAGGTGGAATGTTGTCTTCCTTGACGATGACCATATCACCGACTTGGAGGTCACGGGAGGGTGATTGCCATTTGTTTCGCTTATGCAGTTCCTTCAAATACTCCTCCTTCCATCGAAAACAAAAATGGTGCAGAGCCTTGAGACGTTGCCACCGATTACGGATGGAGTCCACATCTTCTCTGGACTCGGGCTCAGTAACGGAGAGGAGGAGACCGCCTACCAAGAAATGGTCGGGACTGAAGGCCACCAAATCGCTTACGTCCTCGGGCATAGGAGAGAGAGGTCGCGAATTGAGGCACGGTTCAATTTTTGCTAAAAGCGTTGAGAGTTCTTTATAGGTATACTTCGTTGAGGAGACTGTTTTATGCTTTATGCGTCTAAAAACTTTTGACGCCTGCTTGCCACAATCCGCCCATGTGTGGAGCACCGAGTGGATTAAAGTGCCATATTAGGCCCTGATGACTGTGTTTGGCGAGAACTAGATTGCGGGTGTTCTCTAAGAGATCTTTGGATAGAATGGAAGAGGCTCCGACGAACGTTTTGCCGTTGTCGGAGTGAATGTGGAGATGGCACCCACGCCTTGCCACGAAACAGGAAAAGGCTTCCAAAAAACTCGGCACAAAACTTAGGAATTTTCCTTAACACATTCTTCGTGTTAGAAGTATACTTTCTTAGGGGGAATCCAGCGCTCTCGAGCGCTGAAAGGACCTCATCGATGGCGGATATAGCAGCCTGTTCAGTATGAGCTCCTGCTAGGACATCATCGACATATATATAGTTCTTGATAATGTCGCTAGCTCTGGGATACTAGCCTTGAACATCGTGCGCAAGTTGATGCAGAAGACATATAGCCAGATATGGAGCACAGTTAACCCTAAAGGTGACTGTGTTGAGCTCATAGTCGCATAATTTTTCGTCCTTTGTACGAAAAAGCAACCTTTGGAACGGGGTGTGTTCAAAGTCTACAAGGATCTGCGGTACATCTTAGTGATGTAAAAAAACCACCCGGAAGCGGCGCCGTTTCCGGATTTGAATTGTCAGATCTGACTGGAGGATGGGACCAGTGTGTAAGATGTCATTTTGACTCTTACCGTTGGAGGTTGAACTGGAGGCGTTGAACACTACGCGAACCTTTGTTGTGGTGCTGTCGGGTTTAAAGACAGCATGATGCGGCAAATAGAAGTTGCCAAAATTAGTAGGTGAAACTTGCGTCATTTGACCCAAGTCTAGATACTCCTGAATGCTCTTTCAATGAGCCGTTTTTCTTTAAGCGACTCTCATTTTTCAAGAATTGTGCCAGCACAGTGGCCCTGGAATGGGTTAGATCCATGTGGCTAGGATCTCGAAATATTAGGGTGACCATATATCGACCACTTGAGGTCCTCTTGGTCATCTTGATAAAATTTGTCTCACAGACAATGTCACACTCTTTCGACGGACTTGCCGGAAGGTCCTCCACCTCTCAAAATTTGGAGAAAAGCTTATCAAGCGGTGGGGTTCCTTTGACGGACAGTCGAAATGACGAAATGCTTTTTGGTTGGGCTCCTGTAACCGGACCGGTCCGAACCCAACCAAATATGGTCTATTGACCAAGCAATGTTCCACAAACATTGCAACAGCTTGAGTCAGCCCAGAAACTTGCGTTTGGACAGGTGAATCCGTAAACGCCTGAAAAGCTTTTCCGAAATAAAGGTTGCCTCTGATCCAGAGTCAATCAGAGTGCGGGCTGCATATTTGACGCCGAGATGGCAGACATTGGGAATTGGGGATTGAGTGGAATGTGGACTTGGAGGTGCGACTGTGGGGCTTGAAGTTGTCGCTATCGGAGTCTGGTTGGCTCGATGAAGTAGTAAATGATGTCGACCCTTACAAGTAAAACAACTATGCGCGCTTGTGCATTCAGCCAGGATGTGACCTCGAGCAAAATAATTTAAGCACAGCCTTTGTTGCATTGTTTGGGACACCCTTTCGTTGACGTTCTTTTGTAAAAAGCGTGGACACAAGCGAATAGGGCGGTTCTCTCTGGAGCACAGCTTGCAAGATTGAGTTTTGGAAATAAATCGGTTCTCAAATGAGTTGACCTTGGGAGCTGGTTTGGAGGAGGCCTGAGCGCTTGTGCTCGGCATGACTTCTTCGAACGCTTCTAAGGTGCGATAGCGTTCGAGCAACAAAGAGTTCATATCCGCCCATGTCGGAATATCACTTTTTCTCACTTCACTTTCCCGGAGAGAAAGGGTCAATTTCGGGAGTTTTGACGAACACAGGAAAACGAGGATGCAGTCCCAGTTTTCTGTGTTTACTTTAGAGTGTACCTAAAAGTGTACGCTTAGACTACCTTCACACCGTTCGTACACGGAATAGCAGTAGTCGTATTTGGCCTGCATTGTTACGAGATGTTCTACTGCCATTTCTTCGGAAATGACACTAGAGCAGGTGTCGTATTCCCGCTCTACCTTGTCCCACAAGGTCCGGACCTGGTCCCGTCGGCCCTGACTCGTATATAGCGAAGGACCACCGCTATTAGGCGTGTTGATTTTCGCCGCAAACTGGCTGAGACGATCTGTCACAGCGATAAGTCTGACCAATATTGCTACGCCGGGATTGAGCTGGAGACCTTTAGTCAGACGGAGGTACGGAGAGCAAAGATTTCCGGTGTGAATTTCGCACCACAAGGTGTGAAACGCTTGACGCGCGAATAGGCGGTTGAGTTATGGGAGAAGCTATAGCAGTGCTTGTCGAAGGATGTGACGTACGAGCTTTGCTTTTCTCCTCTTTGCCTATGGGCAGATCCGGTTCGAAGGACCAAAATGTTGTGGTGGGCAAGATAAGACTTTTCAAAATTGAAAACACGGTTTGATTTATTTATTGTAATTTAATTTATTCACTCTAAACCGAGATTGGGGGGTAGAAGATTCGTAGTTTTAGCACTTAGACAAAGAAGTCTAGACTGACCTTGGGTTGTCATAACTCGAGCTCTCAGAGCCTCGACTTCATGACAGTGGAGACTTCCAGGAGAATTGAGAGCACTGGAAGTTTGAGTGCGTTTTTGAGAGAGCGCATTTAGTGTTGTTCGACGGAATGGAAAGTGTCGCAATGCGCTCATCTCAACACATATAATGTAGGAAACATTATATGTACATATTTATATTTTATATGATTTTCTTTAATATTTTATTTTATTTTATATCATCACTATCAGATCACACTATCAGACTCCTTTATTTTATTATTTTTATCAACTTTAATTAATTTACAACTTAATATTAATCAAATTACAAACAAATTACGCCCAGTTTGGTTAATATAATTACGTTCTTAATATTACGGTTTCTAACACGATATTTCCCAATGCCGATGTCGACGCAATTGTCTCGCATTGTCACTTATGGAAAATATATTCGCATATATTTATAAATATAGTATACTGGCTGACCTGGTCTCCTGGCACGTTGATATCGCTATCAGCCAACCGTAATTGACAGCGATTATATGTTATCGGTCGCACGCACCGAAATGAAATATTCAAATCAATGAAATATTCACTCTTGCGCCTCTGTATCTATTGCTGCTATTAAATGGTATATAAATGTTTGTATTTGTATTTCACAATCGTGAATGTGTTTTTACAACTGCAGCAAAACGCTTATAATAAAATTTAAATTCTTTTATGTATATTTATATCGATATGTCGATATATTTATATTTATATGTATATGTATATGTATATGTATATGTATATGTATATGTATATGTATATGTATATGTATATGTATATGTATATGTATATGTATATGTATATGTATATGTATATGTATATGTATATGTATATGTATATGTATATGTATATGTATATGTATATGTATATGTATATGTATATGTATATGTATATGTATATAAATATTAATAAATAAATTTCGTTATCTGCAACTCAGTGGAATGGAAACTTAGAAACAGTGTGCTGAGTCACATAGTTATCCTGCTGCTGAGAAATAAAATGGAAAACAAATACAATTGCAAAAGTTGAGTGTGATCGACTGTAAGGTACCCATTAGTGGTCTGTGCTTTGGCTAAGAGACATGATGAGCAAGAATATAGGTATGGTATGTTTGTATTACGGGATCTCTTGCGCCTACTTCTGTGTATTGCAGACATTTCCGGGATATATTCAAATGACTAACCCCTCATGCTTTATATAGATACAGGGTATCAGTAACCACAAGTCATGTGGGGAATAAATTCGAATATTTTGGATATTCAATGGTTGCTTGCTTGAAACGTTATGTCGAAGAAAACAACTTTTCCTTGCTTCCTAAAATCGAAATTCCAAAACTAAATCATTTGAGGTTTTATAAAATGTTTTGATATACAAATGTAAATATCCGTTAAAACATGCAAGAAAATAAACCAACATGAGTTTGTCTCCCTGTGTACGTATAACTGAGTTATGTATGTGTGTGTGCTTTGTTATCCTCCAATCAAACGCACATAACACAAAAGCTAATTGTTGGAAGTTCAAGCCATGAAGCTGACAAACATTTTCGTCTTGAGGAATCCATTGTTAAAGATAAAGAAAGAGATGTAATGGATATTACGCACCATAAAGAGGAAATTTAATTAAAAATTGTGTACTGAACAGCATAACAGCAACAACAAAACGCCAGCAGGAATGTTGGGTAAATCAATAAAATGCTGTGGCTCGAGGCAGGGGACGCAGTGCATATACGTCAATGGCATGTGCTGTTGCTTCCGCTTCATAAAAATACAACTGCCATTAAAATGACAAGTAAGATGCTGAACAGTGGACGAGTATGATAAAATATCCCGTATATATGCATACAGACGGACTGCAATGATCAAGAATAACTTGAATACGTTCCTGGTTTTTATACCCGGTGCCCATTGGGTATAACAGCAAATGTGACAACAGCAAATGTATGTAACACCCATAAGGAGGCCTCGCCGACTTGACTAAAGTATATATATTCTGACTCAGGATCAATAGCCGAGTCGATTAGACCATGTCCGTCTGTACGTCCGTATGAACGTACAGATCTCGGAGACTACAAGAGATAGAGACTTAACTTAATTTAATTTTAATTTTGCAAAGTGCTTGTATTAGTTGCAGGCAGATCAAGTCTATTTTGGATTTTTGCAACAACCCCCACCATCTCGACAAATCGATCAAAACCAATTTGAACACTTCACTGCACCTACGCCCAGACAAGCTAGAAAGAAAGAATATGTTTGTCTGGACGTTGTGTGAAAATTTGGAACAGATCGGATCATTAACATGGAAGTTGTATACATTTCAAATACCAAAATTTGAGGGTTGCCCCACACACGGGATATTTTTGTGTTTTTTCTTTCTCAAACTTGTAAAGAGTGTGGTTAGTGGCTAGAGGGTTGAACTTGCGTGCAAGAGGTCCGCGGTTGGATTCTCAAGGCGATTTTTTTTTTTAAATCACAATATAAGTAAATATAATAAAATTTATAATTCTTAATTATTTTCCGAAAATGTATTAATGTTAATAAATATATATATGTTGGAATTACCTTAAAAATGGCGAGTGCGTAGCACGAACAAAATAAAAATTTAATGTATAAATTTATATAGTAAAATTAACTTAAAATTGGCGACATATACAATGTTGAACATCTCATGCACTGTAGAGTCCGTTTTGAACCTCCACACCAAAAACGAACTATCCCTCAATGCACAAACTGCCAAAAATACGGCCACACTAAAAACTATTGCACAAAGGATCCAGTCTGCGTGAAATGTGCTGGTACTCACCCCTCCATTAACTGCTCAGTTGTTAATAATTCTGACAGAACAAAAATTAAATGTGCTCTCTGCAACGAAAATCATACTTCAAATTATAAAGGATGCATGGTCTACAAAGCACTCCAGATACAAAGGTATCCAGCTTTAAGAAAAAAAGAAATGCCTGAAATACACACAGCATCGGAAGAAAAGGACAAACCATCAAATAAGATAAACAATAACATCACGTATGCCGAAACTCTACTTGCAAACAAAGAAGGACCAAACAAGACAGAAATTTCAACGAAAACTCAACATCATCCAAGTATAAACGCTACCCATTTTAAAGAACAAGACGATTTCAAAGAGCTTAAAAATATGATGAAACAACTAATTTCTCAACTAACGAATATGATGAATATAATCACGATTCTTGTATCCAAACTTGACAAATGAAGCACTAACCATCGCCGTTTGGAATGCCAATGGTCTATCAAGACATAGCTTAGAACTTAAAACATTCTTAACCAACCAAGACATTGACATCATGCTAATATCAGAGACACATGCAACTGAAAAAACATACATACGTTTTCCAAACTATGACATTTACCACACAAACCACCCTGACCTTAGAGCACATGGAGGAACTGCAATCATTATTAAAAAAGCCATCAAATGTGTTGAACTGGAGAATTTTAAAAAAGAACACATTCAAGCGACGACAGTTACCATACGAGACCAAGTAGGCCCAATAAATATTTCGGCCGTATATTGCCCACCAAAATTTAATAACTTAAAAGAGCAATACCTTGACTATCTTAATTCGCTGGGAAATCGCTACTTAGCGGGTGGAGACTACAATGCCAAGAACACAACATGGGGATCTAGACTGACTAACGCAAAAGGCAGGCAGTTGCAAGAAGCCATTCAATGTAACCAGAGTAGAGTATTAAGCACAGGAGAACCGACGTATTGGCCGTCAGACAATAAAAAACTCCCAGACCTAATAGACTTTTGCATAACAAAAAACGTTCTACATCAAAACTTGTCAATAAAATCATGTCTTGACCTCTCATCGGACCACTCTCCAATAATAGTAACAATACGAGGAGTCCAAAGTAAAAAGGACACAAATATATAACCACAAAACAAACTGGAACCTGTTTCGAGAGATCCTAACAGCAAATATGGAAATAAAGTCCCAAAGTAAATAAACAACAAATGAACCACAACACTGGAATGCTTCGAGAGATTCAGCAATAGTGCACTTGAACGACAATATTATTAGTGCATTAACCCACTCGACACCAATATTAAATCCTATAAAAAATAATAAAACTCCTTCTTATATAAAAAATAAAATTTACCAAAAACGCAAACTACGAAAATTATGGCAGACCACCAAACATCCGGGCGACAAGGCAAAACTTAACAAAGCAACAAGCGAACTTAAGCGAATCTTACAAGAGCATAACGACAACCTACTTAAAAGACAACTTTCCAACCTGGGAACTACTACATCTACTAACTACTCCCTCTGGAAAGCAACCAGGAAACTTACAAAAGCAGTAATACACAAGCATCCAATAAAAACACATCAAAACACATGGGCAAGAACGAACCAGGAGAAGCTGATGTCCTACTGACCACTTTAAGACAATATTCACCAATATATGGACAAGAGAACATTAACTACCAAGAACAAACGACAATCCAATTAAACCAATACGATACACGACAACCACTGAAATCAATACATAATAAAGACACAAAAGACAAAGTCTCGGGATATGACCAAATCAGCGGAAAAATAAAAAAGGAACTGACCACTTTAAGACAATATTCACCTATGACTATGGACATAGTAAGACTACATTGAACATTCCCAAGAACATGGAAGGTTGCGCAACTAATCGCATTTCCAAAACCAATACGATACACGACTACTACCCATACTCGCAAAAATCTTCGAAATACATACTGGCTAGCAGACTAGAACCTATTCTAAGACTAGACAGGGACCATGCCTCTAATCAATGCGGATTTCGAAAATAATCACTGAACATGCAGCAAGTTCACAGGGTAGTCAACATACATAGATGACGACCTATGACAAATGGAATACTGCATTGCTGTCTACCTAGACAGTCGCAAGAAGCATTGGATAGAGTCTGGCATCAAAGGGCTAATCTGCAAGTTGACCAACATTTTCCCATGAAATTTACGCTAATATTTTAACAAGCTACCTGATAACAGACACTTAGTCTTCTACCCATACTCTGACGAAAATTGCTCTCGACCTTAATCCACTGGCTAGCAGGCGAGTACCTATTCTAAGGAAGCGTACTCAGGACCATCCCCTGTACCTCAATTTGGACTTCGAGACAATCACTCGACTATTCAGCAACGGTCGCCAGGGTCCATGAATAGCCGATGCATTTGACAGATAGACACCATACTGATATGGCATCCCACAAAAACGAAGAGCAAGCTACGAGTATACTACAAAATGTTCTATCGAATGCGATGACGTGGTTTGAGAAATGGGGTATTGAAATAAACCAAGATAAGACACAACAAGTAATTTATACAAAGAGAAAATCAAAAACATACCCAATAACAATCAAAGGCGCAACCATAAAAGTCCACCCTCATGCTAAATACCTCGGTATTACAATTGACTCAAAGCTCACATGGAAGCAACACATCCTAAACAAACGATACGAAGTAAAAAATAGATACAGACAACTACTTTGGTTGATAGGGAAACAATCAAATTTAAGCCTGAGTAACAAAATAATGATTTATAAAGCAATAATAAAACCAATTTGGACATATGGAATAGAAATATGGGGCACAGCTAGCAAAACAAATATTCAACTTATTCAAAGAACACAATCAAAAATACTCAGAACAATCTCTCAAGCAGACAGGTACACTAGAAATGATGATATTCACAGCGACCTAAAAATCGAAACAACCATAGAAAACATGAAGACAAAAAGTACTAAACACACTCATAGGCTACTCACACACCAAAACGAAACTATAAGACAAATACCAAGACTGGAACTTCAACCGAAAAGATTGAAATCAAGAACACCCACAGAACTATCACTAATTTAAATCAATAAAAAGATAAAAATTAAAAATTAAAGAATAACAATGTATTCTTGCACTGGCAAGTAACATTTACTCCCAAACCTCAAAACTACTAAAAAAAATACTTATTGTTGTTGATTTATAAATAACAGATTGTATTATTAAATGGAAAAATAAAAAAAAAAAAAAAAAAAAAATTAAAACAAACCATCAAATAAGATAAACAATAACATCACGAATGCCGAAACTCTACTTGCAAACAAAGAAGGACCAAACAAGACAGAAATTTCAACGAAAACTCAACATCATCCAAGTATAAACGCTACCCATTTTAAAGAACAAGACGATTTCAAAGAGCTTATAAATATGATGAAACAACTAATTTCTCAACTAACGAATATGATGAATATAATCACGATTCTTGTATCCAAACTTGACAAATGAAGCACTAACCATCGCCGTTTGGAATGCCAATGGTCTATCAAGACATAGCTTAGAACTTAAAACATTCTTAACCAACCAAGACATTGACATCATGCTAATATCAGAGACACATGCAACTGAAAAAACATACATACGTTTTCCAAACTATGACATTTACCACACAAACCACCCTGACCTTAGAGCACATGGAGGAACTGCAATCATTATTAAAAAAGCCATCAAATGTGTTGAACTGGAGAATTTTAAAAAAGAACACATTCAAGCGACGACAGTTACCATACGAGACCAAGTAGGCCCAATAAATATTTCGGCCGTATATTGCCCACCAAAATGTAATAACTTAAAAGAGCAATACCTTGACTATCTTAATTCGCTGGGAAATCGCTACTTAGCGGGTGGAGACTACAATGCCAAGAACACAACATGGGGATCTAGACTGACTAACGCAAAAGGCAGGCAGTTGCAAGAAGCCATTCAATGTAACCAGAGTAGAGTATTAAGCACAGGAGAACCGACGTATTGGCCGTCAGACAATAAAAAACTCCCAGACCTAATAGACTTTTGTATAACAAAAAACGTTCTACATCAAAACTTGTCAATAAAATCATGTCTTGACCTCTCATCGGACCACTCTCCAATAATAGTAACAATACGAGGAGCTCCAAACGTAAATAAGGACATACAAATATATAACCACAAAACAAACTGGAACCTGTTTCGAGAGATCCTAACAGCAAATATGGAAATAAAGGTCCCATTAAAAACTGACAAAGATCTAGATTCAGCAATAGTGCACTTGAACGACAATATTATTAGTGCATTAACCCACTCGACACCAATATTAAATCCTATAAAAAATAATAAAACTCCTTCTTATATAAAAAATAAAATTTACCAAAAACGCAAACTACGAAAATTATGGCAGACCACCAAACATCCGGGCGACAAGGCAAAACTTAACAAAGCAACAAGCGAACTTAAGCGAATCTTACAAGAGCATAACGACAACCTACTTAAAATACAACTTTCCAACCTGGGAACTACTACATCTACTAACTACTCCCTCTGGAAAGCAACCAGGAAACTTACAAAAGCAGTAATACACAAGCATCCAATAAAAACACATCAAAACACATGGGCAAGAAACGAACCAGGAGAAAGCTGATGTCCTAGCTGACCACTTTAAGACAATATTCACCAATGATATGGACAAGCAGAACATTGAACTACCAAGAACAAACGACAATCCAATTAAACCAATGCGATACACGACAACCACTGAAATCAAATTCATAATAAAGACAACAAAAGACAGAAAGTCTCCGGGATATGACCAAATCAGCGGAAAAATAATAATGGAACTGCCAAGCAATATTATAACATACATAAGAAACCTTTACAATGGAATACTAAGACTTCACACATTCCCAAGAACATGGAAGGTTGCTCAAATAATTGCATTTCCAAAACCAAAGAAAAACGCAAGTTTTCCAAGCTCATATCGGCCAATTAGTCTTCTACCCATACTCTCAAAAATCTTCGAAAAAATATTGGCTAGCAGACTAGAACCAATTCTAAGACTACACAGGACCATCCCCTCTCATTAATTTGGATTTCGAAAAAATCACTCAACTATTCAGCAAGTTCACAGGGTAGTCAAAAAAATAGCTGATGACTTTGACATAAATAAATACTGCATTGCTGTTTACCTAGACGTCGCAAAAGCATTTGATAGAGTATGGCATGAAGGGCTAATCAACAAGTTGACCAACATTTTTCCATTAAATTTAGTTAATATTTTAAAAAGCTACCTGACGAGCAGACACTTTTTTATAAAATTGGACGACAATTGCTCTGACCTTAATCCAGTAACAGCGTGAGTACCACAAGGAAGCGTACTCGGACCTATACTGTACCTGATTTACACCTCAGACATACCAACACCAACGGCGCCAGGAACCGTGATAGCCACATTCGCAGATGACACCATCCTTATGGCATCCCACAAAAAGAAGAGCAAGCTACGAGTATACGACAAAATGTTCCATCGAATACGATGACGTAGTTTGAGAAATGGGGTATTGAAATAATCCAAGATATGACACAACAAGTAATTTATACAAAGAGAAAATCAAAAACATACCCAATAACAATCAATAGGCGCATCCATAAAAGTCCACCCTCATGCTAAATACCTCGGTATTACAATTGACTCGAAGGTCACATGGAAGCAACACATCCTAAACAAACGATACGAAGTAAAAAGTAGATACAGACAACTACTATTGGTTGATAGGGAAACAATCAAATTTAAGCCTGAGTAACAAAATAATGATTTATAAAGCAATAATAAAACCAATTTGGACATATGGATTAGAAATATGGGGCACAGCTAGGAAAACAAATATTCAACTTATTCAAAGAACACAATCAAAGATACTTAGAACAATCTCTCAAGCAGACAGGTACACTAGAAATGATGATATTCACAGCGATCTAAAAATGGAAACAATCATAGAAAACATGAAGACAAAAAGTACTAAACACACTCAAAGGCTACTCACACACCAAAACGAAACTATAAGACAAATACCAAGACTGGAACTTCAACCGAAAAGATTGAAATCAAGAACACCCACAGAACTATCACTAATTTAAATCAATAAAAAGATAAAAATTAAAAATTAAAGAATAACAATGTATTCTTGCACTGGCAAGTAACATTTACTCCCAAACCTCAAAACTACTAAAAAAAATACTTATTGTTGTTGATTTATAAATAACAGATTGTATTATTAAATGGGAAAATAAAAAAAAAAAAAAAAATTGGCGAGTGCGCAGCACGAGCTAAATATATATATAGTGCGTACCACGAGGTTTCTAAATATATTATTAATGACCTAATTAGCAATTGTAGAACACTTAGAACTTACAATTATGTGCGATTTCGGTTAAAATCCTGGAAGTTATGTATACCTTCCAGAACTGGTCTTGACATTAATAATTGTAAAATTTAAACTAATAATTTTAATTTTTTAATAATTGATGTAAATAATTTTTTTTTAAATGATTAACAATTTCTTTTGTTGAGATGGGGAAAATACGTCGTTGTGATATTTGACCAAAGTCGGACAAGTAAATGATAAAGACACCATAGGAGTAATTGATCAAAGTTAAGGGTTTTATATGAAAAGGGATAAAAACGGATATATTAAATTTATGCAAAGGCAAATGTAACATGTAGAAGGAGGCGGGCGGCCGACAGAAACTAGATATATTCTTGCTTAGGATAAAGAGCCGAGTCAATTTAGCATATACAATATACAATATTTTACAATATTTATTTATATTTTTATGTCGATCAATTTTTTAATGATAGATTTAATAAATATAGGGACAAAAACAAAATTTAAAAATTTAAGAAAGATGCAGTTTAGTGTGCTCGACTATATAATACCTGGTATTTAAAAAATTCAAAGTTGCATAACGTCAATGTTTATAACCAGATCTGAAATAAATTTACAAAGATCGTCTATCATTATATGTATTTCAAAATTCAGACATGTACCATATGTCTATAGGCACTGTTTTATATGATTTTGATCGATTTCTGGAGGCTTGATCTGTCGGCAACTAATACAAGCACTGTGTAAAAAATCTAGTGTTTAGTCCAATCGATTTGGCTTTTGATCTTCTGAAAGAATATATATATTTTATAAGGTCGGCCAGGCCTCTTAATGGGGGTTACACACCTTTTCTGGGTCACAAAATCATTAGTACTCTATGGGTACCGGATCTAATAACTTACTGTTGGAAAGATGGTTTTAAGAGTTCTCTTGGCAGTCAAATTAAGATAATTTAGCATAGAATAAAAATCTAAAATTTTGAGTTGGGTATACGAAGTGTAAAAGTTAAAGTGGAAGAGGAAATTAAATTTTATACTAAGTCTGTCAAGTCATTCAACATTCAGAATATATGAGAGACCTATGCAATGCTACACATTCTGCAAGCATCCAAATAAAGATGCTTTTTGAAAATCCAATAACAAACTGCATGTGGATTACAAAAATAACGGTGAATCTAAATGACGTCTTAATGCTCTGATTGTCGTAACCACAGAAATAGAGAGAAACCGTACCGACACATTGAACTTATTTAAATGGACTCCAAAACACATACAGTTGTATATTAGTTAAATATATACATTATTGTATATATTATTATGTATATATATATGTATATTTATATATGTGCATACATATATAAAGGCGCAAATAAATCAAAACATAACAGTTTTCCCAGCGTGGGTTTTATAACTTTTCTTCACAAACAAAAGCGGAAATTGAATGTATTACAACAAGAAGAGCAACAAAATAGCAAGCACAATAACAACACCAAAGGAAAGAACAAGAACAAAAACGAGAGCAGAAAGCGGCGTCAGTTGGTTGGACAGACATACAAACAAATACACCCGGAAAAAATATACTTATATTCACACATACATTTACGGGTATGGCTATAACGTTTTGTGACGCCAGGACTATAAACTTGGCGCCGGATTCCTTTTTTTCATTCATTCATTCTTGTTTTGTTTGCCTGGCACTGATGTTGTTGTTGCTGCTCCACTTGTTCTTGAAAGCCGTTGTATAACATAACATTCTTTATGCAATTAACTTGATTATGTTTTTGTTGGTTCTGAAATTCGGCTATAATTGCGCGCGCCCCGAATGAAACTTTTTCGTGCTGATTAAAAGTTGAGCTCAGCCAGCCGGCAACTCTTTGCCGTTGTTGACTCTTTGACGCAAGCAAGTTGAACTCGTTGGCTTTGATTTTGGTTTTTATACTCGGTGCCCATTGGGTACCAAGAGTATATTGGGTTAGTGACAAGAGCAAATGTATGTAACACCCATAAGGAGGCGTGGCCGACCCCATAAAGTATATATATTCTGACTCAGGATCAACAGCCGAGTCGATTGGAGCGTATGAACACACAGATCTCGGAGACTATAAGAGATAGAGACTTCATTTTTTTTGCATAGTGTGTGTAGTGTTTGCAGGCAGATCAAGTTTATTTTGGATTTTTGCCACGCCCCCCTCCGCCTCCACAAATCGATAAAAACGATTTTAAGCAAACCCAGACAAGCTACAGCACTGAATTGGTACAAAGTTAGAATATGTTTATCTGAACGTTGTGTACAAATTTGGTACAGATCGGATGATAAACATGGAACTTATACACATTTCAAATTTCAAAAGTTGAGAGGCGTACTCTTGCTTGCTGTTCTCACCCAATAAGACGGCAACATTTACTCAGTGTTTCTCACACTTGTGAAGAGCGTGGCTCAGTGGTTAGAGGGTTAAACTCGAGTGCTTGAGGTCCGCGGTTCGATTCCCGAGACGAATTTTTTTTTTTTTTTTAAATTTTTTTTTTATATTAACTTAAAATTGGCGAGTGCGCAGCACGAGCAAAATAAATATATAATATAACTTTGGGCACCAGTATTATATAGTCGAGCACACTCGACTATAACATTTCTTACTTGTTGTGTTTGGGGTTTGGGCTAGGAATGTCTGACAGACGTCTAACTTCTTCTAAACTTTGCTTAGTAAGCAAAATGCATATGTCTGCTTTGTCTAGTATATGTGAGGCATGTCATTGGCAACCTTTCAACATTAGATGCCAAGTTTTGGATGCTATGACATTGGCAAGAGCCTAGCAGTGAACCAATGTTATTGAAAATTAACAAGTTCTGTTAGAAGTGTACATATATGTACATATGTAGTCTGCGTATATTATAATCAAATGTTTTAGTCAATTACAGATACGTTCTGTATTCGATTGAACAATCATACGGTATGTTCTCAAATGTAAATGCTTAAATTGCACAGATTTAGAAAAAATAATTAGAAATATTCTTTATGCTCGTTCGCGCATTGAAATATAAACATTCAAATGCTTATTTTTATAACTCACAGAAACAGAGAGTATATGTATATGGTAAGAGTCAACAGTATAGAGTATATTGCGTCTGCCACAGATAAATTTAATTTGATTTATAAGTATTTTATTTTTTAGTAGCATTTTCCAATATCAACTACATCTTTACGTATAAAAGTTAGTTGTAACTTGGAGACTTTAATAAATATATTCAAGGAATCAGTTGGCGGATAAATGGTCTCTCTTTTTTTCAACTTGAGAAGTGACTTCGTCAACTATACTTGAGAACTATCATAAATGTGTGGCTAAAACTACTATTGTCTATCTTTATGAGGGTCAGCACTAAACGTTATATTCGGGAGTTTGGAATTTTATTTTGTTACTCGGAGAGTTTCATTTTATTATTATGCCGTTTCTATTATTATTATTATCTATCTTTGTGTACCGTGTCGCACTCAAAAAAGAGTATATTCATTTTGACTAGATATTTGTAACATATTAAAAGAGGTGTGGCATGTCGATTGGCTGTCTTTTTATTTTACAGCTAGCTCGATAAAACTGCCGATCCTGCCAATTAGTCTGAAAAGAACTTAACTAAATATAGATACCCTGCCAAAGGAGTCAAATAACTGAGCCAAGTGTAGGGCATCTTCGCCATGCCCAATAAGACTTTTACTTCTAGTTTATTCTTTCCCCTTTTTGTTTTATAAATGGTTCATTTTTTATGTATATGTATAGACATATATGGAAACGTATACAAATGATTAAGAATTTGTGTGTCGCGAAGAGTAGCGGAAATTATTTTGGAATTTCGAAAATTGATGGGGTGTTATTTTGGCCAAGGCTGGAGTGAGTGGCTCGTCAATCAGTTGAGTGGAAAACATACGCTCGCATTTGGCTATAAAGTCGCGAGGTTGTAATCAATGCTAATAAGCAGTTGCGTGTTACAAGGAAATTGAGTTGTATATCAGAAAAAAAGTATAACGCATACGCACCGTATTACTTCCAAGAGTGTGTGTATATGTGTGTGTGTGAGCAACTTTGACTTGACTTTTACTTTGTTCGATTCATTTAGTTCATAAATATCATGAGATTCTCTTTGATTTTCTTCTTGCCTCGTCTCGTCTTTTTTTTCAATTCTCTTCTTTTCTTCACTTTTCTCTTTTGTTCTGCTCCCAATTATGGTTTTTTATGGCTCATGCATTCTACATTCATTTCATTTACTGTTTTTTTTTTTTTAATTCTTAATAATAATAATAATAATAATAATAATAATAATAATAATAATAATAATACTAATAATAATAATATACAGATATTGATGGTGATTTTGTTTTTTTTTAATGTACTCTTTTCTCTGTATTTGTCTTTGTATATTTAAAAAAAAAACAAATATTAAACAAAATCGACATTAAAATTGTTCAATTGCAAATGATAATAATCAATGTTCGATTGATAACTGCAGATGAAGAGCCGGAGGTGGA
>JBAMBR010004947.1:0-21699 GCA_037044475.1 Zaprionus obscuricornis | reverse complement strand
AGCGATAAATCAAATGTTGGCAAGAGTCTTTTAGTTTTTTTCTTTTGCGTTCGTATTACTGATCCTGAGCCCATTGTTGCCGTTGAGACAGCACCACTCATATCTGAATCCATTATTATTTTAACAATATTCTTTATCTTATATATCACCCTATATATTATATATATTTATATTATTTTTATTCTTCTTGAATTTCTTACAAAATTTATACGAAGAGTATTAAATATTTTTGTACAAATTTCTATATATATTCTATATTATCTTTGATTATATATATTTTTTTTTTCTTTTTTTTTCTTCAGTTGTAAAGATTTTTCAGTTTTTTTTTTTTCTCTTTATGTTATATTAAGTTATGTTTTTAAGTTGAGCTACTTAATATATATATGTATATATAGCGAAAAGATATAGACTCTCAAAATTTGATATTATATTTTCACTTAATTAATTTGAAATTTCAATAAAAAAAAAAGAAAAAATATTCTTGTAATATTTTTTTTTTGTTGCCTGAACTTTAATTGTCAGTGAGAAAACTGTTGATGTTGATGGAACTAAAAGGCACAAGGCACTTATGATAAGATCAGACACCCAAAAGTTGGCAGGCTAACAAGTAAAATATAGTGAGGTGTGACATGGCCATCCTCCATGCTCCATGTGCCATGTGCCATGTGCCATGTGCCATGTGCCATGTGCCACATGCCATAACGTCAGTCAAAGCTTTTGTTGCCGCAGCTACGTGCCGCGAATTGTTTGCCTATCAAATTTACCTGCAACAGGCCAAACAAAAACCATCGCTACCATTCTCGCGCGCATCTTTGCTCAACATGCGCGGCACGTGCTTGACAGTAGTTTGCTAATTTACGATTACGTTCACGCTCCAGTCTCATGAGTATCTGTGCATTCTGCTCACAGGTGTATGTATGCGTCTTGCGACGCCTCTCCAGGCTATATTCATACAATGGACGCGCTGCATCTGGTTGCAATTGTGCCTCATCGCCAGCATCACAACTGCATAACGATTGATTGCTACGTCCCTTTGAGCGTTTCAATGAACCGCGATGTGAGGCAGCACAAAATGATGCTGTACTGCAACTGTTCGATACGCCACGTTCACTTACATAGTCCGAAAATGTAACAACATTATGTGTGCTATTGGCCAAATTGTTATTGTTGCTCATATTGTTGCTTGCCTCATAGGCCGTTGCTGGCCGCAATGTTGGGCCAAGAGGTGCAACGCCAGCTTTTCGTTTTGATGGTGAAACATAATAAATATCATGTTCATCAAACTCTACGCTATTGAGTCTTTGTGTCCCTCCTGCAACTGCAACAGTAGCTGCGCTTAGGCTGCCTAGGCCCAAGCCTAAAGCTGTTGTCGCTGTGGCAGTGCTGCTGCTTGTGCTGGCAGCGCTATTGCCGCCACTGCTTAAATTACAGCCATGATCGGCCAGTGAATGCAGCAGCAGCGGATGCGTTTGTCTCTCACGCAATGAATGCTGCTTATGCAAACGTGGCGTCGATGCGTCAATGCCATTGGCGCGTCTCAGTTCTGTCATTTTTGCACACACTCTCTCTCTCACTCTTACACTCTCTTTACTTTTAATCTGTCTGTCTGTATCGTTCACTCTCTTAGCTTATGTTAACACTAACAGTGTTGCGCTCTCTCGCTCTTGCTTTTACTCTTGCTGTAACTTTAACAGTAGCGTACTTGTGCGTTTCGCTCACTTTTTCTCAAGCTGCTGCTGCTGCGACTGCTGCTGCTGCTGCTGTTGCTGCCTAGCGCGGCGTCATCTTACAGCTTATTGTCATCACTTGGCTGGCTTAGCTCTCGGCTCATGTAATATTCATGGCCTGCTCTCGCACTCAAACATTAGCATAACACTTTGTTCCACTGTCACTGTCGTTGCTGTTAGTATTGCTGCCCCTGTGCTGTACTGTTGCTACTGTTGATTTCTTTTAGCTGCTGCTTCACACACACACATACGAATACATAGATTTATCTATCTATATAGAAATAAATATATATATATATGTATATGTATATAAATGTCTTTTTAGATATATATTTTTAATTTTAAATGCGCTTCGTCGCCTTTGCTTGCTCTGCCAGCTAAAGGCTAAGAGCTAAGCCGCAGCTAACGATTTCCTTATGTCAATATATATAGCAAATTTTGCAATCGCAATCGCAATCCGCTTTCTTTCTGTTCCTCGTTTAAATGTTTCGATTGTATTTTTTTGCGGAGCACCATCAAATGCCTTTGGCTTCTATTTCTAAAGCCAGCTTGCCAGCTATACACCTACAGCTGTTCTAGCGGGCAAATGATTTTCAGCGACTTTAGCAACTTTTTAGCTTTAGCTTTAGCTTCTTCTTCGTCTTCTTTCACAATTTGCCTGCGCGCTAGCTACTCCAATTGGTGTTGCTGACAAGGATATGTTGCCATCTCATTGGCAGACGCTTTGCAATTCCATTTGCCTCTGACTCTGCTCTTTCTCCTTCTCCTTCTCCTTTGTTTTTTTTTTTTTTTGGTGGCTGTTTGTTCTGTTAATAGAGTCAGCTTTTTCCCGCCGGCTGCTGTTCTAATAACTGCAAAGAGACAAGATTAGGAATGCGTTAGAATTGAGTGCCAAAAAATATTCTGGTTTCTTTTTTTTTATTCTATTCTTCTTCATCTTTTATTTTTCTTTTCGTTTTGTTTGTTATTTTCATTGTGTGCTTTATGGCCTTACAAACAGGATAAGTCGGCAAAGTGTGTGAAATTTGTCTGATTGTATGTTTATATGTATGAGTGTGAGTGTGTCAGCATGTGTGAGTGATAGTCTCTCTTTCGCTCTCTCTCTCTCTGTATGTGTATGTGAATTTGTCTGTTTGTTTGTCACTTAATTGGTTTTTGGCTTCGTTTAATCCGTTAATGTTGACGAAATAAATTCTTCAACTTTTCTTTGCGAATTTTTTTCAGCTTTTTATACACTTTTTATAAGCTTTTATATCTTTTGACTTTAATAATATTTTTATTTCATTTATTTAACGACATAAAAAAATTTGTTAATTTTTTTTAACATAATTCTGTTATCTTTGCTTGCATTTTTATAACATTTTATAACATTTTATTTCATTTTATAACTCTGCTCGTGCAAAAAGCAAACATAGATAATTTCAACAGTGTCTGCCTTTCCCTCTCGCACTTGCAATCGCTTACATGCTTTGTTACTGCACTCACGCCGCCGTCGCTGTTAATGTTAGATCAACAGCAGCAGCAGCACTCTCTCTCTCTCCCTTACTCTTTAACTATTGTCTGCTGTAAGCGCTCTCTCAGCAGCTGCAATTGGAGCGTCGCTGCTCGTCGCTGCGGCGCTTGCTGCGCTTACGTTGTGAATGCGCTCTCTTTGACTTTGACGCTCATCATACTCTGCTCTGTTGTCTGCTTAGTGCGCTCTCAGCAGCTGCAATTACAGCGTCGCTGCTCGTCGCTGCACTCTCACAGCTATTGTACGTTTTAAAGCTGCGCTTACGTTGCGCTCTCTTTGACTTTGACGCTCATCATACTCTTTTCTATTGTCTGCTGTAAGTGCGCTCTCAGCAGCTGCAATTACAGCGTCGCTGTCCGTCGCTGCACTCTCACAACTATTTGCACATTTTAAAGCTGCGCTTACGTTGTGAATGCGCGCTCAACAGTTGCAACTACAGCGTCGCTGCTCGCGTTTACGTTGCACTCTCTTTGACTTTGACGCTCATCCTACACTGCTCTGCTCATACTGCTAGTGCGCTCTCGGCAATTACGCCGCTTGCATTAAATCAATGCTGACGCTTGCTGCTTGCAGCGCTCTCACTTATCCGATCTTTGCATAATCGGCTGCAGTTAAACTTTTGGCCGTCAGCTAAAAACACTTGTGCTTGTGCGCTCGACGCGTGCAGTTGATTAGCACAGGCGCGCATGGCGGCATTTTGTCATAATTACAAAGTAAAACCAAGTGACAAATATTTATTAAAAAAAAAAACAAAAAAATTGTTAACAACTTAGCAAACTATTTAAAACGTTAAGCATGCGGGTAAAAAAAAAAGAATTAACTCATTATATGCGCTCATTAAGCTATATACAAAGTTGATTAAGGCCTTGAAAAGACAAAAAAAAAAAAAGAAAGAAAAAAAAGAAGAAAGCAAACTTTGCAAAAGAATGTTACAGAAAGCGCTCAATGCACAGCGTTTAGCCCTAGCTGGCAGATAAGATAGCACGCACAAAAGTGAAAGAGAGAGAGAGAAAGACGAAGAGGGTAAAAACGTTAGACAAGACAAGAGTCTGACAAGTGTCCAAGTGCCACTCGAAACACGCGCAGGACAAAAATGTTGTTCGTTGTTGTCGCCATGGCGAAAGCAAAAGTTTGCCGTAGCAAAACTTCTTAAAAATACTTAAGAAACGATAAATATCACAAAGTACATACATATATTCATTTATACACACACTCACACACACACACACACGCACTAAGATAAAGAGTGAGCGAGAGAGAGAGAGAGAGATAGAGAGAGAGATACACGTGATATACTTAATGTGTGTGCGGGCGCGTAGGGCCGGCAAATGTTTTGACTCTTGAAACTTTGCTCAAGTTGCCTATTTGTTACTCTTCATGTTGCTTGCTTGTTTCGTTTGTTTCGTTTCATCGTTGTTTGTTTGTTTGCTTGCTTGTTTCTTCTTCTTCTTCTTCTTGTTGTTGTTGTTATTGTTCTTGGCAATGAGGCGTGTTTCATTGATAGCGCTTTGGTCACGCCCACATGCCGAACTGCTATGCGACAAATTTAGCCATTGTTGCTGTTTGCTGCTTGCTACTTGCTGCTTGCTGCTTGCTGCTGCTTGCTGTTGTTGTTGCTCATACTCATGACTCTTTTAACGTTATTATTATGATGTTGCATACTTTTGAGCTTGGCAAAAAGAAAAAAAAAAAAGTTAGACACACTTGCCCGTTAGCCAATCTCCAATTTTTCGTTTGGCAAAAGCTTTTGCAGCTTTAAGCGAATTCCATGAAATTCCTTTTTACAAAAAAAAAAAAAAAAAACTTTTTTAGCCTAGGCATCTGTTCAATTATTTCTACATCTTGTTGCTGCTATTGCTGTTGTTGCTTCTTAATAAAAAGTTGCTAACGCTTATGCAAAAACGCTACAAATGTTGCCACAGCAAATGGCGTCTCAATTTTTGTTACTTTGAAATTATAGCACAAGAAGAATGAAGCTGATAGCTCAAGCAGCAGTAGCAGTAGCAGCAGCAGCAGCAGCAGCGGCACCAACAGCAGATAAAGAAAAGGCTCAAGAAATTTTCGCACAAATTTCACATCAATTCTGATGATTTCCAAACGAATTTAACTGTCAATCAATAAAATAAAAAAATAAAAAAATAAAAAAGAGAAAAGGTAACTCATATCCTGTAAAACATTTTGCAGCCTTAAAATGTAGAATATTTGTGCTATAAAAAAAAAAATATTTCAAATATTAAAAAATAAATTTCGAAAAATAAAAATGATCAAAAATATATATAAAAAAAAATATATAAAAATATAAATATTAAAAATTAAAAAAATATAAAACAAATTCCATAAAAATTTATAAATATATAAAAACTTGCTTTAAGAAAATGTTAATAAAAACTAAAAAAAAATTATAATTAAATAAAATAAAATTAAATAAAAGAAAAAGTAAAATAAATATATAAAAAGAAAAAAAAAAAAAACAAATAAAAATTGTATATAATAATATTTTAAAAATTATATAAAAAAATTTTATAAAAATTAAAACAAAAAAGAAAGTTAAAAATTCTTATAAAATAAATATATATAAAAAAAAAAAAAATTAAATAAAAATTTTATATAATAATATTTTAAAAATTATATAAAAAAATTTTATAAAAATTAAAACAAAAAAAGAGATATAAAAATTCTTATAAAATAAATATATATATAAAAGAAAAAAAAATCAAATAAAAATTGTATATTATAATATTTTAAAAATTTTATAAAAATTAAAATAAAAAAGAAATTTAAAAATTCTTATAAAAATATAAAAAATATTTTATTTATTTTTGTTTTAACTTTTCCAATGAAAATAATGCTCTGCACTCTAGGGTAGCTTATAGTCGAGACTTTCTGATATTTAAACTTTTCTTTTTAATTTTGGAAAAGCATACGCGAAAAAATTGGCGTCTAGCTCGTCAGTCAGTTACCTTTTCTTTTTTTTATTTTTTTATTTTTTTATTTTATTGATTGACAGTTAAATTCGTTTGGAAATCATCAGAATTGATGTGAAATTTGTGCGAAAATTTCTTGAGCCTTTTCTTTATCTGCTGTTGGTGCCGCTGCTGCTGCTGTTGCTGCTACTGCTACTGCTGCTTGAGCTATCAGCTTCATTCTTCTTGTGCTATAATTTCAAAGTAACAAAAATTGAGACGCCATTTGCTGTGGCAACATTTGTAGCGTTTTTGCATAAGCGTTAGCAACTTTTTATTAAGAAGCAACAACAGCAATAGCAGCAACAACATGTAAAAATAATTGAACAGATGCCTAGGCTAAAAAAGTTTTTTTTTTTTTTTTTTGTAAAAAGGAATTTCATGGAATTCGCTTAAAGCTGCAAAAGCTTTTGCCAAACGAAAAATTGGAGATTGGCAACGGCAACTGCTGTTAACTTTTTTTTTTTTTTCTTTTGCCAAGCTCAAAAGTATGCAACATAATAATAACGTTAAAAGATAATGAGTATGAGCAACAACAACAGCAATCAGCAGCAAGTAGCAAGCAGCAAGGCAGCAGCAACAGCAACAATGGCTAAATTTGTCGCATAGCAGTTCGGCATGTGGGCGTGACCAAAGCGCTATCAATGAAACACGCCTCATTGCCAAGAACAATAACAACAACAACAAGAAGAAGAAGAAGAAGAAACAAGCAAACAAACAAACAAACAACGATGAAACGAAACAAACGAAACAAGCAAGCAACATGAAGAGTAACAAATAGGCAACTTGAGCAAAGTTTCAAGAGTCAAAACATTTGCCGGCCCTACGCGCCCGCACACACATTAAGTATATCACGTGTATCTCTCTCTCTATCTCTCTCTCTCTCTCTCGCTCACTCTTTATCTTAGTGCGTGTGTGTGTGTGTGTGAGTGTGTGTATAAATGAATATATGTATGTACTTTGTGATATTTATCGTTTCTTAAGTATTTTTAAGAAGTTTTGCTACGGCAACTTTTGCTTTCGCCTGGCGACAACAACAAACAACATTTTTGTCCTGCGCATATTTCGAGTGGCACTTCAACTTGTCAGACTCTTGTCTTGTCTAACGTTTTTACCCTCTTTGTCTTTCTCTCTCTCTCCACTTTTGTGCTGTATCTTATCTGCCAGCTAGGACTAAACGCTGTGCATTGAGCGCTTTCTGTAACATTCTTTTGCAAAGTTTCTTCTTCTTTTTTTTTTTTTTTTTTTGTCTTTTCAAGGCCTTAATCAACTTTGTATATAGCTTAATGAGCGCATATAATGAGTTAATTCTTTTTTTTTTTTTACCCGCATGCTTAACGTTTTAAATAGTTTGCTAAGTTGTTAACATTTTTTTTTTTTTAATAAATATTTGTCACTTGGTTTTACTTTGTAATTATGACAAAATGCCGCCATGCGCGCCTGTGCTAATCAACTGCACGCGTCGAGCGCACAAGCACAAGTGTTTTTAGCTGACGGCCAAAAGTTTAACTGCAGCCGATTATGCAAAGATCGGATAAGTGAGAGCGCTGCAAGCAGCAAGCGTCAGCATTGATTTAATGCAAGCGGCGTAATTGCCGAGAGCGCACTAGCAGTATGAGCAGAGCAGTGTAGGATGAGCGTCAAAGTCAAAGAGAGTGCAACGTAAACGCGAGCAGCGACGCTGTAGTTGCAACTGTTGAGCGCGCATTCACAACGTAAGCGCAGCTTTAAAATGTGCAAATAGTTGTGAGAGTGCAGCGACGGACAGCGACGCTGTAATTGCAGCTGCTGAGAGCGCACTTACAGCAGACAATAGAAAAGAGTATGATGAGCGTCAAAGTCAAAGAGAGCGCAACGTAAGCGCAGCTTTAAAACGTACAATAGCTGTGAGAGTGCAGCGACGAGCAGCGACGCTGTAATTGCAGCTGCTGAGAGCGCACTAAGCAGACAACAGAGCAGAGTATGATGAGCGTCAAAGTCAAAGAGAGCGCATTCACAACGTAAGCGCAGCAAGCGCCGCAGCGACGAGCAGCGACGCTCCAATTGCAGCTGCTGAGAGAGCGCTTACAGCAGACAATAGTTAAAGAGTAAGGGAGAGAGAGAGAGTGCTGCTGCTGCTGTTGATCTAACATTAACAGCGACGGCGGCGTGAGTGCAGTAACAAAGCATGTAAGCGATTGCAAGTGCGAGAGGGAAAGGCAGACACTGTTGAAATTATCTATGTTTGCTTTTTGCACGAGCAGAGTTATAAAATGAAATAAAATGTTATAAAATGTTATAAAAATGCAAGCAAAGATAACAGAATTATGTTAAAAAAAATTAACAAATTTTTTTATGTCGTTAAATAAATGAAATAAAAATATTATTAAAGTCAAAAGATATAAAAGCTTATAAAAAGTGTATAAAAAGCTGAAAAAAATTCGCAAAGAAAAGTTGAAGAATTTATTTCGTCAACATTAACGGATTAAACGAAGCCAAAAACCAATTAAGTGACAAACAAACAGACAAATTCACATACACATACAGAGAGAGAGAGAGCGAAAGAGAGACTATCACTCACACATGCTGACACACTCACACTCATACATATAAACATACAATCAGACAAATTTCACACACTTTGCCGACTTATCCTGTTTGTAAGGCCATAAAGCACACAATGAAAATAACAAACAAAACGAAAAGAAAAATAAAAGATGAAGAAGAATAGAATAAAAAAAAAGAAACCAGAATATTTTTTGGCACTCAATTCTAACGCATTCCTAATCTTGTCTCTTTGCAGTTATTAGAACAGCAGCCGGCGGGAAAAAGCTGACTCTATTAACAGAACAAACAGCCACCAAAAAAAAAAAAAAACAAAGGAGAAGGAGAAGGAGAAAGAGCAGAGTCAGAGGCAAATGGAATTGCAAAGCGTCTGCCAATGAGATGGCAACATATCCTTGTCAGCAACACCAATTGGAGTAGCTAGCGCGCAGGCAAATTGTGAAAGAAGACGAAGAAGAAGCTAAAGCTAAAGCTAAAAAGTTGCTAAAGTCGCTGAAAATCATTTGCCCGCTAGAACAGCTGTAGGTGTATAGCTGGCAAGCTGGCTTTAGAAATAGAAGCCAAAGGCATTTGATGGTGCTCCGCAAAAAAATACAATCGAAACATTTAAACGAGGAACAGAAAGAAAGCGGATTGCGATTGCGATTGCAAAATTTGCTATATATATTGACATAAGGAAATCGTTAGCTGCGGCTTAGCTCTTAGCCTTTAGCTGGCAGAGCAAGCAAAGGCGACGAAGCGCATTTAAAATTAAAAATATATATCTAAAAAGACATTTATATACATATACATATATATATATATTTATTTCTATATAGATAGATAAATCTATGTATTCGTATGTGTGTGTGTGAAGCAGCAGCTAAAAGAAATCAACAGTAGCAACAGTACAGCACAGGGGCAGCAATACTAACAGCAACGACAGTGACAGTGGAACAAAGTGTTATGCTAATGTTTGAGTGCGAGAGCAGGCCATGAATATTACATGAGCCGAGAGCTAAGCCAGCCAAGTGATGACAATAAGCTGTAAGATGACGCCGCGCTAGGCAGCAACAGCAGCAGCAGCAGCAGTCGCAGCAGCAGCAGCTTGAGAAAAAGTGAGCGAAACGCACAAGTACGCTACTGTTAAAGTTACAGCAAGAGTAAAAGCAAGAGCGAGAGAGCGCAACACTGTTAGTGTTAACATAAGCTAAGAGAGTGAACGATACAGACAGACAGATTAAAAGTAAAGAGAGTGTAAGAGTGAGAGAGAGAGTGTGTGCAAAAATGACAGAACTGAGACGCGCCAATGGCATTGACGCATCGACGCCACGTTTGCATAAGCAGCATTCATTGCGTGAGAGACAAACGCATCCGCTGCTGCTGCATTCACTGGCCGATCATGGCTGTAATTTAAGCAGTGGCGGCAATAGCGCTGCCAGCACAAGCAGCAGCACTGCCACAGCGACAACAGCTTTAGGCTTGGGCCTAGGCAGCCTAAGCGCAGCTACTGTTGCAGTTGCAGGAGGGACACAAAGACTCAATAGCGTAGAGTTTGATGAACATGATATTTATTATGTTTCACCATCAAAACGAAAAGCTGGCGTTGCACCTCTTGGCCCAACATTGCGGCCAGCAACGGCCTATGAGGCAAGCAACAATATGAGCAACAATAACAATTTGGCCAATAGCACACATAATGTTGTTACATTTTCGGACTATGTAAGTGAACGTGGCGTATCGAACAGTTGCAGTACAGCATCATTTTGTGCTGCCTCACATCGCGGTTCATTGAAACGCTCAAAGGGACGTAGCAATCAATCGTTATGCAGTTGTGATGCTGGCGATGAGGCACAATTGCAACCAGATGCAGCGCGTCCATTGTATGAATATAGCCTGGAGAGGCGTCGCAAGACGCATACATACACCTGTGAGCAGAATGCACAGATACTCATGAGACTGGAGCGTGAACGTAATCGTAAATTATCGCTGACTTCTGTGCTGGGCAATGAGTTGCAGGTGAGTAACAACAGCAAGCCGCAGCAGTAAGCAGCAGCAGCATCAAAGCTTATGTTTATGTAATTGGAATCATGAGCAGCATCCACGAATTGTTGCCTCTTTTTAGTCCCACACCCCGTAAGAAACCAAGTTACCTTCCCCCCCCAGCATTCCCACACATTCCCAGCAAACTACTGTCAAGCACGTGCCGCGCATGTTGAGCAAAGATGCGCGCGAGAATGGTAGCGATGGTTTTTGTTTGGCCTGTTGCAGGTAAATTTGATAGGCAAACAATTCGCGGCACGTAGCTGCGGCAACAAAAGCTTTGACTGACGTTATGGCATGTGGCACATGGCACATGGCACATGGAGCATGGAGCATGGCACATGACACCTCACAATATTCACTGTTAGCTGCCAACTTTTGGGTGTCTATCTATCTAAGTGCCGTGTGCCTTTTAGTTCCATCAACATCAACATCAACAGTTTTTCTCACTGACAATTAAAGTTCAGGCAACAAAAACAAAATATTACAAGAATATTTTTTCTTTTTTTTTTATTGAAATTTCAAATTAATTAAGTGAAAATATAATATCAAATTTTGAGAGTCTATATCTTTTCGCTATATATATATATATATATATATATATATATATATATATATTAAGTAGCTCAACTTACAGCTTTCACTTTAAACTGTGTGCAACACTTGGCTACAGTTCACTCTGCACCCTCGAGGTACTTAGCTTCAAGTGCTTCAAGTACTTCAAAGCTAACGATTCTGTCTGTCTGTCTTTCTGTCGCCTTTTTCTAAGAAAAAATAAATAAAATAAAAAAAAATAGCAGATAATCGCTTGACTTCTGCAAAATATATTTATTTATTTGTAATATTTTATTATGTTTTTTTTTTCTTTTCTTTCCTTTCTTTGTTTTCTTGTACTTTTTATTTAATATTCTTAAAAGCAAAAAAAAAAAAAATAAAATAAAAAAATATGAAAATCAAAGTTATTAACGGCATGACGAAGTTGCCATACTCTTGCAGGCTTAAAAGAAAAATTTTTATATAAAAATTCAATTTTTTTTTTGACAGATTGTTTCTATGGTGGCTTAGAGATATAGTGCTCCGATTTGAATAAAATTTGCTAAATATATATAATTTGTTACTAGACTGACATACTATAAGTTTCAGCTGAAAAGCTTAATCAATGAAAAAGTTTTTCATACAAAAACTAAATTTTCATGCTATTGTTTCTATGACAGCTATATGATATAGTTGTCCGATTTGGACCAAATTTACTGAATATATATATTTTGCCATTAGACTGAAATTCTATAAGTTTCAGCTGAAAAGCTTAGTCAATGAAAAAGTTTTTCATACAAAAATTAAATTTTCATGCTATTGTTTCTATGACAGCTATATGATATAGTTGTCCGATTTGTACCTAATTTTAGTGAGATGTGTAGATTATTAATAAACTTAAATTCGCAGAGTTTCAAGTGCATAGCTTAACAAATAAAAAGTTTTGACATACAAAAACTTCAGTTTCATCCATTCATTATTATGGCAGCTACCTGATATAGTTGTCCGATTTAGATCAAATTTTGACGAGACATGTAAGTCGTAAACTCAAATTCTATAAGTTTCAGCCGTAAAGATTAACAAACAAGAGAAAAACATAATTTTCGTCCAATAGTTACTATGGCAGCTATATGATATAATGGTGCGATGTGGCTAAATCCTATTTATATAAAACCAATAGGCATAGGGAGCATGCTTACCAAGTTTCATAAAGATAGCTTCAGAACTGTCTGTTAAACTCTTTGTCTAAATATACTCAGTAAAAATGTTGAAAAATCATAAATTTTTTTCAAATAAAATTCTAAGAAAAAAAAAAAAAATCTGTAAAATCACTTTGTCTTGTAGAATTATATAGCAAGTCATGCTTTAATATAAAAAGCTGTCAGTTTTTTCTCAGTTATCATAATAGCTTGAAGTTAGAACATAAAACATTCATATCTTCAACTGTGAAGAGTAACATATACAAAGCTACACACATTTTGGGAATAAATCCATTTTGTTCAATTTTGTTGTTTTTCTCGTTATTATTGTTTTTGCAAATCTTATAACATAAAGAGAAAAAAAAAACTGAAAAATCTTTACAACTGAAGAAAAAAAGAAAAAAAATATATATATAATCAAAGATAATAATATAGAAATTTGTACAAAAATATTTAATACTCTTCGTATAAATTTTGTAAGAAATTCAAGAAGAATAAAAATAATATAAATATATATAATATATATAGGGTGATATATAAGATAAAGAATATTGTTAAAATAATAATGGATTCAGATATGAGTGGAGCTGTCTCAACGGCAACAATGGGCTCAGGATCAGTGATAAGAACGCAAAAGAAAAAAACTAAAAGACTCTTGCCAACATTTGATTTATCGCTCGAACAGAAAATTGACATCAAGAAGGCCTTTGATCTGTTCGATACGGAATGCACTGGTTTCATTGAAGTCAAAGAGCTGCGCGTTGCGATACGTGCATTAGGCTTTGAGCCTAACAAAGAAGAAATAAAATCAATGATGGATGATATTGATAAAGATCGTACTGGTCGTATATCATTTAATGATTTCTTATATTTAATGCGTCTCAAAATGGCTGCCAAAGATACTAAACAAGATTTATCAAAAGCATTCTCATTCTTTGATGATGATCGTACTGGTGGCATATCATTTCAAAATTTGAAACGTGTTGCAAATGAACTTGGCGAACAATTAACTGATGAAGAATTGCAAGAGATGATTGATGAGGCCGATTTAGATGGTGATGGTGAAGTAAATCGTGAAGAATTCTTAGCCATTGTAAAGAAAACAAATTTAATTTAGGCAAAAGTATGAAAAAGGGAAACGACGTTTTGCCATTTTCAAGATTCTCTCTAGCCTGCTAAGCGAAAAAAGGACACAAAAAAAATGTATATAAATATATTTAGGTATATATTTATGTATATATTACGATATATACGCATATATATACTTTAAATATTTTTTATATATATAAAGAAAAATACTAAAAAAAGCAAACATAGATGATAAAAAAAATGGTTTTTGAAGAAGTTTGGATATGCTTCGGTTCAATAAAACGCTATAAAAGTAATAAAAGAGCATTAATTAAACATGATTTTTTTTTTACTATTGTGGCATGCCACACACACACACACTTGCAGTAGTTGTCCTTGATTACAAATTGACCTCAATTTGAATGCCTTTAAATATTCTGTATATAGCTGCTGCTGCTGCTGCTGTTGCTGCCTTTGAGGCTTTTTGTTATTTGTCATTTGTCACAATTAGCACACGGCGCGTAGTGGAACTTCAATTACAAATGTATAGAAAGAGGCTTGACTCTTTCCCCCTATCTCTCTCTCTCTTTCATTATATATGCTTTGGGCCATTTATAGCTAGATCTGTTGCCTAGCATAGTTTATTGTGGTATTTTTTTTTTTTTCTACTTTCTGTTCACCTTTCCCCTCGCTCTTTGCATTCAGTTCACGCTGCTGTCATGCATAACAAATCTCTTTGACACATTTGATGTATACGTTTTGCAATAGCAACAAAAGGCAAGGGAATGTCAGAGAGAGAGAGAATTGAGAGGCACAAAGTGCATTGCAGCTGCTCCACTTTTCAAGTTGTTGCAACAAAAACTGTGGCTACAATTTGGTTGCATGCGTGGGCTGTTCGTGTTTGCTGCCACACAAACATATGCTCTGACTCTTTCGCTCAACCCTCTCTCTCTCTCTCTCACACACACTGCCTTGTTATTTAGTAGCATCGTTTAGATTTTTTTTTTTTTATTTACGCTATGCATTGCATTTAGCACCATTTAGTTGTTCAAGCTGACGTCAAGCTCGACTTTAAATTCATCAAGCGTACAACGAGGCGTATGCGCGATTTATGTATGTCAGACAAGTCAAGTAACGCATAGACACAGAGATAGATATAGAGAGATATAGTGATAGACTGATGCAGTCAATGGACTAAGTTGACTTTGACTACAGCAAACAGCAAATCAATCACGCTCTGAGCAGTGCTTAGTCTTAGACTAAGTTTCTGCTAGTTACAGCTATAAAATTGAGAACATTTTATTGCATTTCTATGTACGTAAAAATTTTTCTCGACATTTGTAAAATTTTTCGTAGAATTTTATATTCCAGCAACATTTTTGCTTTAAATATTTTAAAAAAAAAAAATTATATAGACTGTTTTTATATTTATTTATTATTAAACAGAAAAACTTCTAAATATTTTTATATTTTATTTAAAAAAAAATTTTTTTTGACAGTTTTTATATTTTTAATTATTACATAGAAAAATTTTAAAACATTTTTATATTTCATTTAAAAAAAAATTTTTTTTTGACAGTTTTTATATTTTTTATTATTACATAGAAAATTTTTTAAACATTTTTATATTTCATTTAAAAAAAAAATTGTTTTGACAGTTTTTAAATTTTTAATTATTACATAGAAAAATTTTTAAAGATTTTTATATTTTATTAATAAAAAAAAAATTTTAGACAGTTTTTAAATTTTTAATTATTACATGGAAAAATTTTTAAACATTTTTATATTTTATTTAAAAAAAAAAAACAATTTAGACAATTTTTAATTATTACATAGAAAAATTTTTAAACATTTTTATATTTTATTAATAAAAAAAAAAAAATGTTAGAGAGCTTTTAAATTTTTAATTATTACATAGAAAAATTTTTTTAAACATTTTTAGACACATTGAAAGATACAGCAAATTTTTTTTTTTAAATTTAATATTTTTTTATATAATATTTTTTTAACTTATTTTAATTTAAATTTATTATTTTTAAATTTATATTTTTTTTTAATAATTTTGAAATTGTAGAAAAAGGCAGCAAGTCATGTTTTCATATAGACAACTGTCAGTTTTACTCAGTTATCATAACAACTTGAAGTTAGAACATAAACAATTCACATCTTCAACTGTGAAGAGGAACACATATACAAAGCTACACACACTTTGGGAAAAAATTTCCATTTTGTTCAATTTTGTTGTTTTCTTGTTATTATTTTTGCAACTCTTAAAACATAAAATATAAACAAAGATGATTATAAAACACGTAACAAAGTGTAGAATATAGAAATTTGTACAAAATATTTAATACTTTTCCTAGAGATTTTGTAAAAAAAAAATTAAAGGGCAAGGGATATAAAGAATAGTGTTAGAAAGAAAAGGATGAAAGACTTTTAGTGATATAATTATGGATTCTGATAAAAGTGGAGCTATCTTAACGACCACCATGGGCTCAGGATTAGTGATAAGCAAGGAGGCCATTGATCTGTTCAAAGCAGAATGCAGTGATAGCGCATTGGACTTTGAGGCCAAATCAAAAGAAAGTCAAGACAATGATGGATGATGATTAAGATCTATAGCTGCTATAAATACTAGCAGAAAAATATATATATAAATATATTTATGTATATATTGTTTATATTTCAATATATACGCATATATATACTGAATATAAATATATATATAATATTAAAAATAATTAGTTAGTAGCATACATAGAAAAAATATGAATGGTTTTTGAAGAAGTTTGGATATGCTTCGGTTCAATAAAACACTATAAATGATTAAAGAAATAATTATGCATTTTTAATACCCGGTAGGGCTTTGTGACAAATGTGCGTGATAGACTCCATAAAGCGCATAGAGTATTATTTTTCCGTCTATACATCTGTAGAAACATTGATAGCGGAGATTAAGAGCTAGTCTAAATTTCTTTATATTTTTTTCATATTGCTTGTATGGCAGGCAGCTAAAAATTTTGGTTTTTACCATGCACCCAATGCCTTCAAAAATCTGTAAAAAATATTATAGATGAATATCTGCAGGAATACCGGGTATCATAAAGTAGAGTACACTCGACTGTTGCTTATTTTATTTAATTAAAATTATTTACTATTTTTTTTCAATTCAATTTTTTTATAATTTTATATTTTGATAAATTAAATATTTCATTAATTAAACATTTCTTTAAATTTGTAATTTTATTCAAAGTAATTTTTATTTAATATTTTATTATTATTTAATAGTTTATTATTATTTAATATTTTTTTATTATTTAATATTTTATTATTATTTAATATTTTATTATTATTTAATATTTTATTATTATTTAATAGTTTATTATTATTTAATATTTTATTATTATTTAATATTTTTTTATTATTTAATATTTTATTATTATTTAATATTTTATTATTATTTAATATTTTATTATTATTTAATAGTTTATTATTATTTAATATTTTATTATTATTTAATATTTTTTTATTATTTAATATTTTATTATTATTTAATATTTTATTATTATTTAATATTTTATTATTTAATATTTTATTATTATTTAATATTTTATTATTATTTAATATTTTATTATTATTTAATATTTTATTATTATTTAATATTTTATTATTATTTAATATTTTATTATTATTTAATATTTTATTATTATTTAATATTTTATTATTATTTAATATTTTATTATTATTTAATATTTATTAAATTAAATATTTATTAAATTTAATATAAATTATTTATTATGATTCCTTTAGACTTTCACTTTAATACAAAGCACACAATAAATTTCACTTATGCCACAAGAGTCTCAAAGAAAGTTTAGTTGCTTTAGTTCTTAGTAGTTTTCACACATATAGAGTTTTATGTTTTATTGGCTCTGCTTATGAGCGTGTCTTAAACAAAGTTTTTGTTGCTTTTCTTTTTTCTGTTTCTTTTTTTTTTTTAGAGGGAAATAATTACGAGTTTAGCGCGTACTTTGAAAGCCAAAAGAAAACAACAAAAATAAAAACAAAAAAAAAAAAAAAAAAAACAAAATAGAAAAATCGAAAACAGAAAACAGAAAACTTCAAATAGCTATTGATAAGGTCGTAAAAGTTAAAAGGCTGTTGGCTAATTACGACTTTGGCATAAAGAAACCACAACAACAGAAAAGCAAAAACAACAACAAAAAGCAATAACAAAATGCTAAGAAAAAAAGAAATCAAAATGAAAATGAAAATAAATAAAAGTAAGTTAAGCATTTAGTAAAAGTTTTTTTTTTTTTTTTGCTTATTTCTTTTGCTAAATCGATTAAATGTGATCCTGCTGCTGAGAGTTGCTCGAGACAAGGAAGAGAAACTTTAAGTAAAATATATAACCAACACTCAATTTTACGAACATTTAACTAAATACTCGGCTCGAGTTTCCTGCGTCCACTGTAAAAAAAAAAAAAAAGTTAAGAAAAAATGAAAATAAAATGAAAGCAGCTCGCACTGGGCTGCGGGGCAACGCTCGTAGCAGCAGTAGCAACAGCTACGAAAGACGAGCGTAAAAAAGTTTTTTTTTTTTTTGCGCAAACTACAAAACTGCCATAACTCAACATTACGCCCAACAAACACACACATACTAACACACACACACATACACACATACATAGCTGTAAGCATATTCGAAACGCTGAGCTGCAAAAATTTTGTAACTGTTGCAAGGGAGTTATAAAAAAAAAAAAATAATAATAAAAAAAAATATAAAAAAAAATAAAAAAGAAAACTAAGATGAATGCTGACACACACACACACATACACACATACACTGGCATACACACTTATATAAATTATGGTAAAAGATTGCACAAAATTGCAGCAAAGTAGACGAAAAATTATTATAAAATGCGCATTATGAAATTTAAGGCGAATGAGAGACAAAGACGCGCATAATTCATAAAACATAAGAGGGAATGAAAGAGAAAGAGAGCATGAGAATGAGAGAGAGTGAGAGAATGGAAAAGAGCAAAAGCGCATGCAAAAGCGCCAACAGTCGCTGCAAATGTTATAGAAAAGCTAAGCGAAAAATCGCGAGAGATTTGTTGCAAAAAAAAATTGCGAGCAAAGAACTCTACACACACATAGACACACACACACACACGTACGTACGTATAAGTGCATAAACTATGCAAGTTTGTGACGATATATCAAGCAATTTAAATGCTTAAAAACGCAGCTAGCTGCGGTTACCCACGTCCTGCGGTTATCCTGAAACTAAACCACTAACGTGCCCGTGACGAAGCTACCTCTTCTCTCTCTCTCTCTCTCTCTCTCTCTTTCTTGTATTCGCAACACTGCCCCATAAATATGGCGTCCAATTTGTTGCATAAACGCCAAATAAGCATATACAACAGTAGACGAAGCATACATTTCTTTCCTTCTCATCCCCCCCCCTCCGTGCCACACACACGCTCTTTCTTTTAGTCATTCGCATACTGTTGCATACTTTGGGGCGCAGTTAACTAACAGCCATGGGAGTTATGCATGCATATGCATGCAAGAATGACTTCTACTTGAAGCCAGTTGCAAGCAACATGCAATGCGGCATGCATATGTGGTAAGCGGTAAGCATAGAGTTCAAAGTGCATATGCAAGTAGCATATTTATGATGCTTGGGACCTTTTGCTGTCTGCCTTTAATTAAAGTCTACTTTGAAAACTTTCTGCCTGTCGTAGTAGCTGTCGCTATTGCAACTCCTCGGGGCACAGCGCAAAAAAATACAAAAAATAAAAAACCAGGACAAATGATGTTGAATTTTGCTATTTGCAGAATTTTGATTAAGTCGTTGACTAATTTCTTATTGTTGTTGTTCTTATTGTTGTTGTTGCTTATGTTCATAAAATATTTAAAATGTTTTTACTGCAGCAAATGCTTTAAGTTAGGCAATTTAACTATGCGCTGATATGGGATAAAATTGTTGAGAAGACTTAACATTATAAAAATAATATAGATAAAATAAAGGAATAAAAAATATTAAAAAAATATATATAAAAAATATTTTAAATTAATAAAAAATAAATATGAGCAAATAAATTATTGAAAAATAAAATTAGAATTAATTAATAAATAAAATAAAAGAATAAATAATAATATTATGGAAAATAAATTAATAATAAAAATAAATTTAATTTAAATTATTTAAAAATAATATTAACAAATAAATTATTAAAAAAAAAATAATTCTAATTTTATTTTTAAAAATAAATGTAATAAAATGTAATAAAAAAACAAATAAATAAAAAAATTTATTATAATACAAAAAAAAAATGGTTAAATAGATAAGAAAAAATGATAAAATAAAATATTAACAAACAATTAAAATAAAAAAATTAAAAATGAATTAAATATTACAAATAATTTAATATAATTTCATGAATAAATTTTATTTTGCAACTTAATATAATAAAATTTAATAAAAAAAAAATAAATAAAAAAAATTTATAATAATACAAAAAAAAAATTGTTAAATAGATAAGAAAAAATAATAAAAAAAATATTAGCAAACAAATTAAATAAAATAATAAAAATAAATTACAAATAATTTAATATAATTTCATGAATAAATTTTATTTTGCAACTTAATATAATAAAATTTAATAAAAAAAAAGTAAATAAAAAAAATTTATAATAATACAAAAAAAAAATGTTAAATAGATAAGAAAAAATAATAAAAAAAAATATTAGCAAACAAATTAAATAAAATAATAAAAATAAATTACAAATAATTTAATATAAATTCATGAATAAATTTTGTTTTGCAACTTAATATAATAAAATTTAATAAAAAAAAGTAAATAAAAAAAATTTATAATACCAAAAAAAAAAATTGTTAAATAGATAAGAAATAATAATAAAAAAAATATTAGCAAACAAATTAAATAAAATAATAAAAATAAAAATAAATTAAATATTACAAATAATTTAATATAATTTCATGAATAAATTTTGTTTTGTAACTTAAAAAACAGTAATCATTATTTTTATATATTTTTATTGTATATTTTATTTATTTTTATTACTGTTTTTTAAGTTACAAAACAAAATTTATTCATGAAATTATATTAAATTATTTGTAATATTTAATTTATTTTTATTTTTATTATTTTATTTAATTTGTTTGCTAATATTTTTTTTATTATTATTTCTTATCTATTTAACAATTTTTTTTTTTGGTATTATAAATTTTTTTTATTTACTTTTTTTTATTAAATTTTATTATATTAAGTTGCAAAACAAAATTTATTCATGAATTTATATTAAATTATTTGTAATTTATTTTTATTATTTTATTTAATTTGTTTGCTAATATTTTTTTTTATTATTTTTTCTTATCTATTTAACATTTTTTTTTTGTATTATTATAAATTTTTTTTATTTACTTTTTTTTTATTAAATTTTATTATATTAAGTTGCAAAATAAAATTTATTCATGAAATTATATTAAATTATTTGTAATTTATTTTTATTATTTTATTTAATTTGTTTGCTAATATTTTTTTTATTATTTTTTCTTATCTATTTAACAATTTTTTTTTTTGTATTATTATAAATTTTTTTTATTTATTTTTTTTTTATTAAATTTTATTATATTAAGTTGCAAAATAAAATTTATTCATGAAATTATATTAAATTATTTGTAATATTTAATTCATTTTTAATTTTTTTATTTTAATTGTTTGTTAATATTTTATTTTATCATTTTTTCTTATCTATTTAACCATTTTTTTTTTGTATTATAATAAATTTTTTTATTTATTTGTTTTTTTATTACATTTTATTACATTTATTTTTAAAAATAAAATTAGAATTATTTTTTTTTATAATTTATTTCTTAATATTATTTTTAAATTATTTAAATTAAATTTATTTTTATTATTAATTATTTTTCATATTATTATTATTTATTCTTTTATTTTATTTATTATTTAATTCTAATTTTATTTTTCAATAATTTATTTGCTCATATTTATTTTTTATTAATTTAAAATATTTTTATATATATTTTTTTAATATTTTTTATTCCTTTATTTTATCTATATTATTTTTATAAT
>JBAMBR010004946.1:0-36833 GCA_037044475.1 Zaprionus obscuricornis | reverse complement strand
ATGTGTATAAGACTCGTCCACATCTCCTTATGGGCTTTACTTACTGTTCCTCATGTCACTAAGTTTATTACCATTAGTACGTACATACACATACATACATATGTTTAACAAGAAAACAACTTTATTTTTGGCTTTGCAGTTTTAATAGAAAATTGTTAGAAAATGGTTGTGATAGTTGTCGATGTCTGATGAACTCTATTAATGTATGCCACCACACAACTATACTTTATGGGGTTGGCTATGTCTCCTTATGGGTGTTACATACATTTGCTGTCATCACTAACCCAACATACTCTTGGTACCCATAGGACTGAGTATGAATCATACAACAATTCCATTCTTTTTGCTGATTGTTACCAGGCAGTTATACATACATATATGTAACATATGTATGTACATGTACATTTGATATAGTAATCCAGCTTGTGGGCATCGGCAGTATGTATAATGTACATTGTATATACATACATACATAGATATATACATATATATGTGAACATTTAACACTAACAAATGTCTCCCTGGATGGGCGATACAGACGCCTACAGTTCTACATAAATAAACATACATATGTACATATTCTGCTGACTTATGTATGTACATACATATACAAATGAATGTATGTACATATGTAAGTATGTGGATATGTATAGTAAAGTTCGAGAATCTTTTAAAATTGTTGAGTTAACAGAAATTATGTATGTATGTATAAAGGAACAAATGATCGTTTGCCTAACTTTGACTTTAGCAGCATTATTCACAAAAATATATACATATGTATATGTATTTTTACGAACATTTGTTTGTATGTACATACATATGTATGTACATACATATGTGTTTCTACTTGCTAGTAATAAAATAATTATTAATTATTATAAACATACAAACAAGTACATACATATGTATGTATGTATGTACATGTGTACGTGAAAGTCTGATTACATGTTAACTGTTAGAATGAGAAATGCATATTATAATAGAGAGCTAAGCTTTACTCTACGTTTATGAAATGTTTAACTGTTGATGACAACTTATTTGAATAACAATATTGTTATTCCACATGATTCTGAATACATGCATACATGCATACATACATACGTAGACATACATACATATATTATCAATAATACTAGCATACAAATTCTGTTTAGTTTTAAACTCGTCATACAAATTTAACGTGGTCAATGTAAATATAAATATACTACATAAAACATGTACATACATACATATGTGTGTACATGTTTTATGTAGTATATTTATATTTACATTGATCACGTTAAATTTTTTTGACGAGTTTAAAACTAAACAGAATTTGTATGCTAGTATTATTGATAATATATGTATGTATGTCTACGTATGTATGTATGCATGTATGCATGTATTCAGAATCATGTGGAATAACAATATTGTTATTCAAATAAGTTGTCATCAACAGTTAAACATTTCATAAACGTAGAGTAAAGCTTAGCTCTCTATTATAATATGCATTTCTCATTCTAACAGTTAACATGTAATCAGACTTTCACGTACACATGTACATACATACATACATATGTATGTACTTGTTTGTATGTTTATAATAATTAATAATTATTTTATTACTAGCAAGTAGAAACACATATGTATGTACATACATATGTATGTACATACAAACAAATGTTCGTAAAAATACATATACATATGTATATATTTTTGTGAATAATGCTGCTAAAGTCAAAGTTAGGCAAACGATCATTTGTTCCTTTATACATACATACATAATTTCTGTTAACTCAACAATTTTAAAAGATTCTCGAACTTTACTATACATATCCACATACTTACATATGTACATACATTCATTTGTATATGTATGTACATACATAAGTCAGCAGAATATGTACATATGTATGTTTATTTATGTAGAACTGTAGGCGTCTGTATCGCCCATCCAGGGAGACATTTGTTAGTGTTAAATGTTCACATATATATGTATGTATCTATGTATGTATGTATATACAATGTACATTATACATACTGCCGATGCCCACAAGCTGGATTACTATATCAAATGTACATGTACATACATATGTTACATATATGTATGTATAGCTGCCATGGTAACGATCGCAAAAGAATGGAATTGTTGTATGATAATTATACTCGGTGCCCTATGGGTACCAAGAGTATATTGGGTTAGTGACAGCAGCAAATGTATGTAACACCCATAAGGAGGCGTGGCCGACCCCATAAAGTATGTATGTGGTGGCGACTTCTACGTATAATATAAATTTGGTCGGGACAATTGGACAACTATAGCAACCATTTTCTAACAATTTTCTATTAAAACTGCAAAGCCAAAAATAAAGTTGTTTTCTTGTTAAACATATGTACATATGTATGTATGTACGTACTAATGGTAATAAACTTAGTGACATGAGGAACAGTAAGTAAAGCCCATAAGGAGATGTGGACGAGTCTTATACACATGTGTAAGTATATGGATATGTACATATATTCTTGCGATTTGATTATGTTCGTGTAATATAATATATATATACATACATACATATAAAATATATATGCACATATGTATGTAAATATTTGCAGGCCTTTAAGTATTTCTCAAAACCAGATATATGATCTTCTAATGTCTTGTAAACAATTTTTATCCTGACTTGACAGAAAAATAAATAAAATTGATAAAAAAAAATAAACAAAAGTAATTAAAAAAATAGAATAAACTTCAATATGATATTGATATTGATAGATTGATATTCATAATGATACTTTTGATTCATTATGTTTGCATAGCTTTATTTATTTACTTTGTAAGCAGATTCTCATAGTTATTATTACATAGTTTCAGTTGAGCGAATTTAAGAAATATATATATGTATGTATGTTTATATAAATTTTTCCATCTGAAGCAATTGTTTTCTTTTAATTTTAATTTTTAGACTGTTAAATGTATTAGTGGTCTTTGTAGAGTTGATACACTTTCATCAGAGTTGTAATCGCTTTCATCAGGTTCAAGCTTTTCGAGCTTATTATTCATGCTGTAGTCATCTTTCAAATTGTCGTTATTATACAAGAGAGTTTTATTCATTGTACATAATTCGACGATATAACGGAAATGATTATTCTTACTCAAAGTCACCGGGTTGCCAATTAATATCATTAATGATTTAGCACGCGATAAAAGGACATTAATACGTTGTGAACTTGATAAGAAACGTGGACTCCTAAATGAAGTAACTAATGATACAATAATTATTTGTTTTTCGCCACCCTGATAACTCTCGACACTACCAGCCTTAATATCCGTTTGTTTCCTCTTACGTAGCATTTGATTGATAAGTTTACACTGTGCCAAATATGGTGTAACAATTCCTATATCATTCGGAGTCACTTGAATGCCATCTTTTTTACCTTCTTTTAGCAATTTTTGTAAATACCAACAGACTATGGTTGCCTCCTGCCTATTAAAGCTACTTGTTGAGTTTTTTTTTAATTCTGAAGGTCCAACAGTCGCTTGAAATATTATTGGAAATTTTGAATTTGGCAAGAATTTCCAATTTGCAGCAAGATTAACATCGCTGGGTCGAGCAACTGGTATAAGTGCACTATTGTAAAAGAGCCTATTGAATATTCCAACTATCTCGGGATGTGATCTATAATTTTGAACCAGACGTGTTAACAATGTATGATCATAATTACCCTTAGAATCCTCATCATACAATTTATGTAATATTAATCGTTCCAAAAGCGATTTACCCAAACCTAACAATTTTGCACGATCACACTTAATGACCGCACCTAATTGCTTGTGATCACCGGATAATATAATATGGCAAGAGTTTCTATTCTTTTTAATATCAACTATACCCAATAGTGACTCTGGCTCAATAGATGCTGCAGCCTCATCAATAAATACATGCGTACATTTCAGATTATTCACTATGGTTAAAATGCCCGCGGTGCACAGTGTAGTCACAATGATTTTATATTGATTTAAATTAATTTTTCGCAAAGTTTGATGTTGTCCATTCTTCTTGCAATTCGAATATTTCAGTAGTAATGGATCTATTTTATTCTTATCCCTCTTACTCTTCTTGTATGGATAAATGCGAAGAATCATGTCTGATTTTGTTTGTTTAGCAATTTCCTTCAATCTTTCATCATTTTCAATATATTCGCATATCTTTAAGCCAATCGTATCGCAGGCTGCATTAGAGCCAGTTGTAACGAGAATGTGATTGTTTCCCTGCAGACATAATTGTAGAATTGCCTCTACAACGGTTGTTGTTTTGCCAGTGCCTAATTCAATGCAAACATTCAAATATTTCATTAATCGAATGTGAATGCATATATATATATATATATATATATATGTATATGTAGAGAGTGTTATAGTTACTCACCAGGTGGTCCAAAAACAATGTAAGGTGCCAGAAGATTGGGACCAGTTACGATTTCGCGTACTGCCCGTAACTGTTGCTCATTTCTTGCAATGTCTTTGTTGATCAATGTTAAATTAACCAAATCCCTTGGCTTGGTTGATTTATTCTGCTGCGGATCAGGAACAGGAAAGAGATAACGACGAAGTTCGATATTCTTTTGGAAACGTTCCAACTTCAAATACATTAAGCGATTTGGAATACGAGCTGAACAAAATGCGACATCAAATGATTCACTAATCAATTTCTCTTCGGCAATATCCTCATGTGTCCAAGGGAATATAATCAATTTATTTTTTATGCCACATATCAATTCAACATGACCTTTCATAAAAAATGTCATAACACGATCCATACCCTTTGGAAATGTCGACACTGTTCTATCGTCTCTCGAAAACAATACGACATTATCCATATCGACTGTTAAAATTGTATTATTACTGGAATTACTCGTCTTAACACAGTACTGATTTGGTATTTTTTTGTCTGCATACAATTTGTGAATTTTAGCACCGATCTGGGCAAGTGTTGAATATTCGTGCATTGTGTGTATATCTTCAATGCTAACTAATCCTCGGAGTACGGCGTAATAATTATCATAGTTTAAATCGTTTTTTATCAAATAACTTTTGAAAATTGGGTCAAACTTCTCAAGGCTTTCGTTACAAAACGTTGACTTTAAGGCATTTAATAGTGCCTCACTCGGCTGGTATTCTGGTAAACATTCCATATTATTTCCAATTGATTTAACAGAAATTATCACTTGAAATTGAACTTTAAAAAATGTTGTATTTATACTTTTTGTAGATGCAAAATTATCCCTCCTATGAGCTCAACAATCAGTTTGCAACTAAAATTGACATTGACCGTAGTATTCGTTGAACGTTCAATATACTGGGAATCACAAAATTACGATTCTTCTCGCTAATGCGTATAGTATGAATTTACAAACACATATGCACGCACACTTCCATACGTATTCGATAAGTCAGTCGAGAGCTGAGTGCAGTGCAATCGTTAAAGAAAGAGAGCGAGAGAACATTTTTCAATTTTTTTCTTTGTTGCTTAAACTGCTGAGACAACATTTACTCTCTTATTTTTACTCTCCTTAAAGCATTCAGATAAGTTTATATTAGTTATATGACGCATTACAGAAATGCTATAAAATATTTTTATATATTTTTATTTATAAATAATGATTGATTTTTTTTTACCACACAATATTATAAAAATATTAAATATCAGATTATTTTCTATTAATTTTAACATAATTATTGATCTTTATATTCATGTTGCAAACAGATGTAAGTGTATCCAAATTTCCACATTCTAGCTGAAAAAGTTTCTGTCTATTGTGAATTTCTATGAATTTTTATATTTCTGTAAATATAAATACCCAGCGGCATAAACTGTACGAATGTACGAATAACTTTTTATTTTTGTCAATATTTGTATACAAAAATTTAAATTTAGTACTGTAAACCAGAACAAATAATATTTACATATATTTAAATTAAATTAAAAATAAAAATTGAATAAATATAACAAAAAACAAAAACTTGATATAGCATCAATTAATTCAGGGTATCATTTTCAGCACTAGCTGAGCGTTGCCATTGAGCGTAAGAAAGAGAGCGAAGCAGAAAGAGAAGATCCATTAGGCAAATGAAGAGAGAAATAATGTTGCGCAGTTTATGTGAAATGTTGCAGTCGGCTTAGTTTTTGCTGCGAGTCTCTCGTCAATTTTATTTATTATCTTATACGTTGTATGTTTGTATGCATTTATGTACACATGCATACAAATATTCGTATAAATACGTATGTACATACATATGTATGTGAATAATGCTGCTAAAGTCAAATTTAGGCAAACGATCATTTGTTCCTTTATACAATTTTCAAAGATTCTCGACTTTTACTATACATATGTATATACATACATACAAATGTAAATTCACATGCATTTGTATATGTACACATGTATATACATATGTATGTCAGCAGATTTTGTATGTACATATGTATGTACATATATATGTATGTATGTACACTCAGCAGCACACCGAAAAAAAAAGAAAATCAAATTTCAATCCCAAATTTCTCAGCTATTTGTATGTATTTTTAACTAACTACATTTTTAAACATAACTACATTTTATTCTCTTTAATATTATATTTTTTCAGAACTGTTTAAGTATTCGATATATTTTATATTCAATTTTAAGTTTTTATACTCCAAAAATAACATACGCAAAAGTCTGTATACACCTAACTTTAACCTACATATGTATATTATATATATTGGATATTATGTATATCCTTTTTAGTAACTTGTGGGGTATCCCCCTCTATGCAAAACTTCCTTAAGGCGTTTTGGCATCGAATTTACAATTTTCATTGTTTCCGTTGATGTAATTTTGCCCCATTCCTCCACTATTACCACCTTGAGCATTCTTGTCGTTGAGCCGCTGGCACCAAAATTCTCGTTTAAGGCCCGATTTTTCAGCTTTTTCGATTAAATGGATTTCCAAAATGCTGATATAGATACCTTGATTCATAAAAGATTCAAAAAATATTATGTTTCCCACGACACTTGCTGCCATACTCCCCCACACTATTATGCCACTTCAACCGTGTTTAGCAATGCCGACTACATTTTCTTTGTTGGACGTTTCTACTCTTTTGTTCCATACTAAAACTTTTTTTTTATTCCAAAATGCAGAACTTACTCTTGTCTGAGAATAGAACATGATTCTAGAAGTCTGGGGCTTTAAAATAAGCTTATTTGCAAAAGATTGGCAAAATTGACTTCGCAAATCCGTTTTGGAAAAACTATCCTCTGGGATTGGAACTATTCTTCATAGACTGTCATCCTGGAATTACGCAGAATAGACTTTATAACATCGAGCCTTTGGCAAGATTCTGCCGGTAAAATTATAGTGATTTATAATTTTTTATATGGAGGAGTGAGCTCCACCAATTGGGTTACCAATCTCTCTATAAGATTTGCCATCTAAAAATATTTTTAAAATGATTTTTTGCTCCGCAATAGAAATTTCTATTCCTTTCTTCTTCATGGTGTAAATCTTTATAATGTGATGCAAAAATTAAGATCAATTGTAAAAAACCCGTTGAAAAAAACCCGTAATTAGCATCGGTGCCTGGAAGTCTGACTAAAATCCAAAAATTTCGATTCCACCGCAGTTAAAAGAACTGTATACTGACCTATTTTAGTAGAGTTTAACTTAAAATTAAATATAAAATATATGGAATTGTTAAACAATTCTGAAAAAAAATTTAATATTAAAGAGACTAAAATGTAGTTATATTTAAAAAAATTAGTTAAAAATACATATACATATAGCTGAGAAATTTGCGATTGAAATTTGATTTTCTTTTTTTTTCGGTGTATACAGATTTTTGTTGTTGAGTGCATGTATGTTTATGTATGACACTAAGCGTATGTACATATCGCCCACCCAGGGAGACATTTGTTAGTGTTAAATGTTAATACATACACACATACAATTCTCTTGTTGTCGCATCATCTCTTGATGCATACATATGTACATATGTAAATATGTACATACATATTCTCATGGATATAATACAAATTCAATTTGTTTTTATACTTTTGCAGAGACTTTGTTTGATATATTCGACACTGTGCATGTACATATATGTATGTATGTACAGATTTTTATATACAGTTAAAAATATATGTATAAGTATGTGTATATGCATAAATATTAAACACAATGCACAAATGCAAGTTAAACTATTCTGTTGGTCAAAAACTCATTAATATTTCACTGTGAAACTGAATACCAAATGGAAGCTTATGCTATAATATTTATTTATTAATATTTATTATTATTAACTCAATGAAGAAATTGTTTAAAATATACAATCAAAATGAAAAATAATATATATATAAATATAAATATAAATATAAATATAAATATAAATATAAATATAAATATAAATATAAATATAAATATAAATATAAATATAAATATAAATATAAATATAAATATAAATATAAATATAAATATAAATATAAATATAAATATAAATATAAATATAAATATAAATATAAATATAAATATAAATATAAATATAAATATAAATATAAATATAAATATAAATATAAATATAAATATAAATATAAATATAAATATAAATATAAATATAAATATAAATATAAATATAAATATAAATATAAATATAAATATAAATATAAATATAAATATAAATATAAATATAAATATAAATATAAATATAAATATAAATATAAATATAAATATAAATATAAATATAAATATAAATATAAATATAAATATAAATATAAATATAAATATAAATATAAATATAAATATAAATATAAATATAAATATAAATATAAATATAAATATAAATATAAATATAAATATAAATATAAATATAAATATAAATATAAATATAAATATAAATATAAATATAAATATAAATATAAATATAAATATAAATATAAATATAAATATAAATATAAATATAAATATAAATATATATTGTATTTTTTTTTCATTTCTTAAATTTGTTTTGTTCAATTTTTGTATTTTGTATGTTTCAGCCTTCCAATTGCTATAAAAAAAAAGAAAATAGGAAAATTTATGGCATTAATTTGACCATAAGCTGAAAACAGCACAGTTCTATGCTATCACAGTTGACAGATCTTTAATTAAACTTGGCCAATATAATACTCTTGGTACTTTCTTTTTCTCTCGCATCTCTTGCTTCGTCTAAAAGATGTTTTCAAATAAAAACGTTCAGCATTCGATTATCGCACTTTTGCTTTAACTTCTATTTACTTTTTTCGCTTTATTTTTATATTCTATATTCTAGCTAATGATCAATTCATGTAAGTCCAGGCTAAAAGAAAATTACAACAACAGACAGAGCGAAAGAGAGAAAGAGAGAGAGAGATAAAGTGTGTGCGTGAAAGGAAGAGAAGCACGCGCCAAAAAGCTGACTACAATTTTCCCGTCTGTGTCGCTTTAATGTTTGTCGTAAATTTTGATGCGTTTTTCCGGCATTTGCGCTATGAAAATTATTCGGCTGCCTGCCGAAATATCTTTGTATGCCGTACACTCAGAGAAAAAGATATAATGATGAGAACAAAAAAAAAAATAAATAAATAAATAAATTGAAATTATTATTGAATTTATGTTATTAGAAATAATTATAATTAACAAGTGTTGCAAAACGCACGAATAAATTAAATAATTATTGATATTTGTTTTTTTTTCCGAGTGTAGAAAAACTCAACTTGCCAACTGCAGTTAACTTGAACTTGTATAACAACAAAAACAACAACAACAACGACAAGAAGAGTAGCAGCAGCAGTAGCAGCAGAAGCCAAAGAAGAAGCAGAAGAAGAACAGTAACACTCTATGATGGGGGTGTCGTATGCGCTGTGAGGGTTGATTTGTTCGTTCTCAGTGAACGATTCGCCCCCCCCCCCTCCCGCCGTTAGAGCTTGCTACAACGACTGCCCCTCCCTCTCTCAATCACGTTTGCCTTTTGTGTCGTGTCTTTGCATTTTGTTTGGTTTTTATGACTTTGCTTGGTTTCGTTTGGTTGTCATTGTCATTGTTACTGCTGCTGCTGTTGTTGCTGTTGTTGTTGTTGTTGCCATTTCTCATTTTATGTTTATGTTTCGTGTTAATGTTGCATTTCATTTCCCGCTCATTCACTGCTGCTGCTGCTGCTGTTATTGCTACTCCCTTTGCTTTCACTACGTTTGCCCTTCGTCTCTCTATTCGCTGATGTCTGGTTTATTTGGTATCCAACATAACTCAGCTCAGCTGTTTGTCTGTCTGCTTTGCTTTATCCTTTGCCTTTATCCTTACCAAAGTCCAACAACCCCTTTTGCAATGTTCAAGTCTGTCTGTCTTTGGTCTTTTTGTCTTTCCGTTCCTGACTTTCTGTCTGTCCCTCTCTCTCTCTCTCTCTCTTCTCTCTCTCTCTCTCTTTCTCTCTCTCTCTCTCTCTCTATCTCTCACTGTCTGCCTGTCTAACTTGTCTGGCTCTGGTCTGGACTTCAGTTCTGTTTCTGTTACGTTTCCATTCTATATGCTTTGTCTGTTCGTTGCTTGCTCGAATCTCGAGACTCAGTCGACAGTTAGGAATTTAATAGCAACGCAAAAAAAAACAAAAACAAACAAGTAAGAAAGTTATAGTCGAGTATGCTCGACTATATAATACTCGGTGCCCAGTGTTATATTATATATTTATTTAGCTTGTGCTGCGCACTCGCCAATTTTAAGTTAATTTAAAAAAAAAAATAAATAAATCGCCTCGAAAATCGAACCACGGACCACACGCACGCGAGTTCAACCCTCTAACCACTGAGCCACGCTCTTTACAAGTGTGAGAAACACTGAGTTTGCGGTGAGAACAGCAAGCAAGCGTACGCTATAGAGACGCCTCTCAACGTTTTGGAATTTGAAATGTGTATAACTTCCATGTTTATAATCCGATCTGTACCAAATTTTTACACAACGTCCAGATAAACATATTCTAACTTTCCTGTAGCTTGGCTGGGTTTGCTTAAAATCGTTTTTATCGATTTGTGGAGGCGGAGGGGGGCGTGGCAAAAATCCAAAATAAACTTGATGAAAATGAACTTGAAAATGAAATCTCTAGCTCTTATAGTCTCCGAGATCTGTGTGTTCATACGGACGTACAGACGGCCAGACGGTCAGATGGACAGACGGACATGCTCCAATCGACTCGGCTGTTGATCCTGAGTCAGAATATATATACTTTATGGGGTCGGCCACGCCTCCTTATGGGTGTTACATACATTTGCTGCTGTCACTAACCCAATATACTCTTGGTACCCATAGGGCACCGAGTATAAAAATAAACAAAATAAACAAAGTTCAAATAAACAAAAGTGAAATCTTCAATTCGACTAGTTTTTTTCATTATTTACAATAATAGTAGTAATAATAATAATAATAATAATAATAATAATAATAATAATAATAATAATAAAAGCAGCGTCAAATTAATTTAATTTAATTCTTTTTTTTGTTTCTTTTTTTTTCAAATTAAAATTATAATTTTATACCTTTGCAGAGGGTATACTAACGGCTCTTAGTAGGCGTGGCAGACCCAACAAAGTATATATATATATTGTTAGTCAGATTCGACAGGAAAATCCAAATCTGAATGTCCGATTGTCCGTCAATCCTACTATCTATTGATCCATCAGTCCATCGGTCCGTCTGTTTCAATCCAAGCTACTTTTTCAGTTTTAAAGGTATCTCTCTTTGCCCATAAGCTGTATATATATCGGACTATATCGATAGCGACTATATCATATAGCTGCCATAGGAATTGTCACACCCAGCCAATATGTTTGCCTGACCGTTGTGTGAAAATTTGGTACAGATAGGATTATTAACATGGAAGTTATACTCATTTTAAATACCAAAAGTTGAGAGGCGTCTCTATAATGTACGGTATAGATACATGGAATTTTGGATGTGCCGATGATAATATACATATGTATAGCCGTGCACACACACACACACACACACACACTGGAGTGTAGCATGTTGCAAACAAAATGTATCTTGTTGTCTTTCATTGTCTAACGTAAAAATTATAACGGCACAGTTAAATCTATTTTAACTTAGGCTAGTTGGCCCATAATCTCAATATCAATTACGCCAAATGTTCATCGTTATCATAATCCTTAGCATAAATTGATGCTTTAAAATAAAATAATTAAAATTGTTTTTTGTCTATAGTGCAACGGGAATAGAGGCAGCTTAATTGGCGCCAACATTTCCCTTGGCAAGCCACCAGTCTCCCCTTAGTCTTGCTGCCTCTAACACCCCCACATCAAGGCATTTAGCGACCTTTCAACAGCTGCAATTAAAATCGACTCCCGAAAAAATGATACAGAAGAGGAAAAGTGAATAAAAAAAAAACAACAAAAAAATAACTACAAATTAATTAGTTAATTAATTAGCTAAAACACTTGAGTGCAGCGTGCGTTTTGTTTATAAATAACCTTGTAAAAGGCCAATGAGTTGAGGCAATGTGTTGAGCAGGGGAGCAGTAGGGGGAAGCAGATGCGGTTGCTGTTGCTGCTGGTGTGGCTGTAGCAGTGGCAGCTTCTTTGATGATGTTCAGGGACTTTGATCAGCGCTGCCTTACGCTGTGTGCTGCTGACAGCAGACAGCAGACGAAGGCAACATTAGACTTGCTACTTGCTACTTGCAACTTGCGTCTGCAACTTACATGCAGCATATGCAGCACAGATTGCGCTTTGTTTACATGTGCTGCATGGCATGCACTGCATTGTGAAGTTGTGGAGGTGGTACATTTGGGAAAAGGGGCGGGGGGGGGGAGGGTGTGAGCGTGGAAGTAAGGAGCAAGGGTTGTGAGGCCGTCGACTGTTTGTTAAATTTATGCATTTTTCTGCTTAAAGGCAAATGCAACTAAATGAACATCAATCACATGACGCCGACAACGATGTGCAGCAACAGCAACAACAACAGCAATAACTACAAATGCAACTACACTTGCCACTTGGTTGCATGGAACTGCTATTTCGATTTCTTTCTTGCACATCTTTTTTTTATGTTTTTGTCTCTCTCCTTTTGGCCACGCAACATTGCCTTGGAAAATGCATTGCACTGCACTTCCTGTGGCCAGGCCATTGCTGCAGTAGGTGTACACTGTACACCAAGAGCAGGGGGAACGGGAAAGTAAGCTAAAATGAGGTGTGCGTGACGCATGTACATCAAAAAAAATAAGCTAAAAAAGATAAGGAAAAAAGTTGCTTGGTTTTTATCTTTCACCATTGTTGTTGTTGTTGTTGTTTTATCTGTTGTCTGTTGTTTTTATGTTTTCTTTTACTTGCGGTTTTCACTTGCATCAAGAACACTAAGAATTTAGCTCAGCATTGCTCAGCTTGCATTAACTTAATAATCGTTTTTAGCTAGTTTAACTATCAAATACACTATAACAAAATTAGCTTAATTTTAGCTTGATTTAATAAATTATAAAAATTTATCATAAAAAATTTGTTAGCTAATTTTTAAGCATTTTATTAATTATTATTTTTATTAATTTAATTAAAATATGTTTAAATAAATTAATTTTAAAATTAAGAACTTTGTTAATTTTTAAGAATTTAATTTTATTTAATTAATTATTATAATAAAAATATTTTAGCATATTGTATGAATTTTATATTTTATAAATTTAATTTTTAATTATATTTTAAATTATTAATTTAATTTAAGTATTTATCATACTGAACATATTTTTGCTAATTTTTAAGAATTTTGCACGATTTCATTAATTTTATTAATTATTAATCTTTATTATTAATTATTTATTAATTATTAATTATTTATCATAATAAAAGCATTTTAACTATTTTTAAAATATTTTGTACGCATTTTATTAATTATAAATTTAATTTTTATTAATTTAATTTAAGTATTTATCATAAAAAACATTTTTGCTAATTTTTATGATTTTTTCACGCATTTTATTAATTTTAATTTTTATTAATTTAATAAAAATTTAATATTAATTTAATAAATACTTAATATTTATAATAATGAAAATGTTTTTACTAATTTTTAAGAAGTTTTGCACGCATTTTTAGCAGGGACTGTAACTCTTATAATTTTTATTGGAAAAAATTATGAAATAATTATTATTATCCAATTATTAAATTAAAAATTTACTTTTATTTCTTAAATATAATTTTACTAATAAATATCAAAAGTTATTATTATTTTTCAACTTTGATTTAAAAATCAAATTATAACTTTTATATTCAATTTTTATTAGAAAAATCAAAAATAACGATTATTTTTTTATATTTTTTTTTGTGAATTATTTTGAATTTCATCAATTTTTCACAAAGTTTCAAGTTAAAATGCACTTGATTAGCGCATCATTTATTTTTCTCACTGTATGCAAGACGTTGAAGTCATAAAATCACAGTCGACACCTTAACCCCAAGCGACATAATCACATGCAGTTTGTCATCCCTTTGTCTACCCAGTATTTTTTTATTCTTTTTTTTATCTTCTCATATTGTATGCTTTTATTTAGTTATATATATATATGTATGAATGTATATGGGATAAGATATTGTACTACTTACATATGACGTTCAATTTAGCTGGTGGAGACGCCTGCCTGGCGCCGCTGGACACACTGGTTGCAATACACACATAATCGCCGGCATCTTCACGTTGCACCGACTCAATATGCAAATTGCCGTCAATTTGTTGCACGCGTTTGTCATACACAATTCGCTGACCTGCAATCGCATTGAGTTAGTTAATAAAAAATATCTCTCTTTCTCTCCTTCTTTCTTTTGCTGTCTCTTTCAGTCTTACTCACCATTATGCAACCAGTTGTAATGCAAATCATTGTAGGGTCCCGTCGCCTCACATCTAAAGTCAACTGCATCATTCTCAATGATCGACTGACTCTGCGGCGGTTTTATGAAACGTGATGCATTTATCGGTCTACTAGCTGCAAAATGAGTCAAGAGAAGGGAAGAAAAAAAATGAGAAAAATTTATTATACATATATGTACATGTATGTATGATTTCTACTATATACCGGACATGTGCATAATTATTATTTATATTTATAAAAAGAATTCTTGGTCGACGTATGTATATCAATTGACTGACATTAAAATCATTCACATAATTATTATTATTATTATAATTATTTTTAAATTGATTGTAAGAAAATAAGTTATAAAACTAAAACATATTTAAAATGATTTGATTTGATTTGAATTTCTTTTTCATTATACAATTAACAATATTTTCTATTATTTATTAGATTTCATATAGATTTTTGCTATTTATTCACTATTCGTTACTCTCTTCTCTTTTCTTTTTTAATGTTCTCAACTTTTTATTTTAATTTTTAATTATTTCCTAATTTCTTTGGTTCCTATGCTTTCCAAACTTTCCACTTCATCATATCTCCTTGAAATCAAAAAGAAAATAAACTTATTTTTGGTGTACCGAAAATTATATACCTTTTGCAGCTTGAACTACATTTTTTTTTATATGACATGTCAATTTCTGACCAATTGTTCCTATGATAAAGTGCTCCGATTTAAGTCCTCAATAAACTCAAATTCAGAATATTTAGAATATTCAGATTTGAAATCTGCTATTGATGCTGATCAAGAATATATACATACATATTTGTATATACATTATGCAGTCTGTCACGTTTCTTTTGGGCGTTACAAACTTCTAGTTAAAATTAATATAACCTTTGCAGGGTATACAAAAAATTGTCGCATGTACAATAAGCGTCGTTGAAAAAAAAAAAATGAAATTTCGTTGTTTGTTGTTTCCCTTGGACCTGCTGGTAATTTAATATATATATATATATATATAGCAATATAATGAAGTCAAAAAATTTGCCATTGGACATATAATTGGATTTAATTAAAATGTTTTCAGGCAAATGAAATGCGCTTAACCGCCACAAATTACAGTGTTTAAGCTAAATGCAATTTTGTTAGGCGTCAAATGGTAACAGGCAAAAGTACAAAAAAAACAACAACAACAAGAAATGCAGAAAATTACAGAGCATACTAATAGGCGTAATCGCGTGTCCGAAAACATTACAAAACAAAGAGAAGAGAAAACCAAAAAAAAGGGGAAACAAAAAAAAGGAAAATTCATTTTGCATATGTTTTTTTCTTTTTTGTTTATATTTTATATATGAAAATAGCAAAGAGCATGAAAGAAGACAAATTTGGAATACACTAAAAAAAAAAATAATAATATCATGATAAATTATTAGATTCAATGATAAAATAATATTATCATATTATGATGAGAAATTTGAAAAATATTTTTTTGTAAATATTTGTATTTTAAATTTGTATTTAATTTATTTTGTTTTTATTTTTTTTATTTTTAATTTTATTATTTAATTTTAAATATATTTAGATGTTTGTAATTTGTATTTAATTTATTTTGTTTTTATTTTTTTTATTTTTAATTTTATTATTTAATTTTAAATATATTTAGATGTTTGTAATTTATTTATTTTTTAATAATAAATTTTTATTTATTTTCGTTAGCTTTGCAGAAAATGTATGCATTAAAATTGAAATATTTATTAATTATTATTTTATTATATTAAAATTCATTTTTAAATTTATTAATTGTAATTTCATATTACATTTTTTTTTTTATGAGTTCTTATTTATTTTAAATATTGAATTTTTAAAATTTTTGTTATGCAACACGTCAAATAGCGAAGTTGCTCAAAAAAGCAGAGTATAAAGTGCATAAATAAAAAGCAATATAAGCCTCTATACTTTATCCTTTATGCTGATGCTGTTGATGTTGCTCTTGTTGTTGTTGTTGTTGTCGTTGCTGATGCTGAATGCGCTGAGCCAACATAATTAAAAGCTTGGCTATAAAAATAAAACCGTTAACACAAAAAAAAGCAAAAATAAAAATGCGCAAAAGCAAAACATAAAATAAAACAAAACAACAATAAAAAGTGCAAAAAAAAATAGAATAAAATAAAATAAAATAAACAGCAAACAGTGAAAAACAGGAAAAATGAAAAAGCTTGGAATATTTTAATGCAATCAGCGGGCCGCAAATGCAATTTATGGCAAATATAATTTTTTTTACTTTTGGTTTATAAAAATTGTATGCGATGAAAAGAATTTGATGGCGCAAATGTAAATTACAATGCATAAATGCTTGGCGAGGGTAGCATGTAATGTTTTGCAATGTAATGTTATCTGAATATCGATAATATTCGATAGTTTTTTTTTCTTTATAAATAGTTTTATTATAATTTTCTTCGAATTTCTTATAAAATGTTCAACTATTTTGCGGCTTTACGCACATTATGAAGCTTACAATGAAGTTAATTGCTATTAGGCGCCAGCTTAGCCAAAGATTCACACACACACAAACACACATACAGAGAGCAAACACATTTAGTGGTTAAGCCGCAAGGCAAAGAACTGAAAAGTTAAAAGCCAAAGTCAAAGCCAAAGCCAGCTTGGCGGGCAATTTAGAAACGATTAGATTTGATTGTGTGATTCCTGTCTGTGTCTTTGTCTGTGCGCAGGAAGTGTAGCAGAGAAGGGAATAAAGAAAACAGAGAATACAGAGAAGGCTAAGAGAGAGCGAAACTAAACGAGCAACATTACATTTTGGCACTAATTGAAGCAATTTAAGAAAACACTTTAAAATGTGGCAGCTTCAGAGTCAGAGGCGAGCCACATGACATGAACGAGAATCAATGTGTAAAGGCAGGCGGCCAAAGAGCAGGTAAAATGACTAAGGAATATAATACGATACTAAAAACAACAACAACTACAACATGAACAACAAGAGCTATAACAACTAAAGCCACAACAACAACAACAGTAGCAATAACAACAACTACAACTACAACTACAATATGATCATTAAACTCATTTGTTGTTGGCCGTTTTTACACTTTATGCACACTGTGCGAGTCGAAGCATTGCAACTTCAACATGAAGTATGACAATTTTTCTTCTTTTTCTTTTTGCTTAACTGTTGTAATTTAATTTAATTTAATTTTAATATTATTATATTATTTTATTTTTATATATTTTTTTTATTTTGTTTTATTTTATAATATTTTATTTTATTATATTTTAATATTATTTTATTTTATTTTCTTTTATTTTTTCTTATTTCATTTTGTTTTATTTTATAATACAGTCGTCTCGCGATTATTCGTACCCCGTTAATTCGAAATTCTAAATAATTCGTAAACATTTCTGTTCCTTTGAAAAGAAATTCAATAAATAATTTGAATATAATTCGAAATACTCCATAATTCGTACAAAAAAATATGATCTCCGTGCCATTTCAAATTATCGAGACTCGACTGTATTTTAATATTATTTTATTTTCTTTAATTTTTTCTTATTTTATTTTATTTTAATATTATTGCTGAAATCTTTGCTATCAATATTTGCATTATATTTTTTTTATATGCTTAACAAATTTCATATAACATATAGAAAGAAATTCTTAAACTTTTGTTTTTTTTTTTTTATTTCTTTTTCTTTTGCTGTTAACACTTGAAAACATAACTTTATATAAATTATGAATATAAATTTCTGCTGCATATTTATTTTATTCTAAGCGCACGGCACGAATTACATTGACAATGCAAAGATTTATAGAGTATTAATGCGTTTGTATGTTTCGACAAATTGTTTGACATTTCATGCTACTTTTTGCACGCTTTATGTGGTTCTTGTCGTTTTTTTTATTTTTTTATTTTTTGTTTTTTTCATCGTGCAAATCATATGCCAGTCAACAGTCAAGTCACATAGTCGTCGACGTGTTATGATACACCACAAAGCTGTAGTTGAAGCTGAAACGGAGACTGAAGCTGAAGCTGAGGTTGCGACTGCGGCTGCGGCTGAGAGGCTGAAACTGAGGCTCAGGCTGAAGCTGCAGCTATAGCCACAAAGTCAAGAGCTGAAATGTTTGTCGGACAGTCGCTTGTGTCAGCCAAAAGTCTGCCTATATTTTGCCTCCTTTAGCTGATTTTGTGCCTCATCTTAGCGGCGGCAGTCAAGCAGAATCGATTTAATTTGCTGCAGCAAAGGCAGAGACGGAGGCAGAGGCAGAGACATAGACAGAGGCAGGCAACAGAGGCAAAAGTCAGTTTACTTGGACGTCGATTAAAGAAATATGCGGCCCCCGGTAAGTTGTGATTCCGTTTGTTTCTACTGCTCTTCGCTGATTGCGCTGACGTTGGCAAAAGAAAAAGAAGGAAACGAAGGAAAGACAAAACTCGGCGTATGCCTCACTTAGTCTGCGTGTGTTTGTGTTTATGTGTGTTTCAAGAAGAACAGTGGAAAATTTATTTTTTATTTTCATTTTCATTATTGTTAAATTAACTTATTATAATTAATTCTAATTTCTTTTCTTTTACTTTAAATAATAGATTTTCATTTTTTTATAAAATACAATTTTTATATATAATTATTATTTGATTTTTTTTTTTCTTTCATTACGTTCCACTGTGCCGCAGTCAAAGTTCCAGTTACAACTTCAATTGCGTTTCCTATCTATCTGTTCATCTCATCGGGCTCACTGTCTATCTCTTTCTGCCACACTCCCTACAACTCAGCCAGCAAACCCAGCAGCAAACGCAGCAACCTAACAATCTTCTCTCCCTCTTTCTCTATATATCGCTCGTTATCTCTATGTCTTTTCTTTTGCTGTCTTTTCTATTTGTGTGTGATGATAATTAGTTCGTTTGTTTTGCGCTACATTTCGATTGTTCGAGTTCCGAAATTCGTATTCTGAAATCAACGATTCAGCGAATTGAGGAATTGCTAGTGAAAGACATAGGCAATGTGTGTGTGTGAGAGAGAGAGAGAGGGAAGTAAGAGTTAAAGGAACATTTGTCGATTAAGCGCAATCAATGCGAAAATATCGTTGTAATAATCTAGAGACCTGCTGTGGTCGCTCCATGTGCTAACATGCTACATGTGGCACAGTCAGCACTTGAACTTGCCCCTCATTGATATTGAGTGTTGTGGTTTCGTTCATGCTGTTATTATTTTCATTCTTCTTGTTTTCTACGGCTCTTATACGCCTTGGCTACCATCCAGTTTTTCCCTACCATACCACAAGCAGACAATTTTGCGTGTGGCGTTTGATTTTGCTACACAAAATAAAAGCAGTTAAAATAGAGAAGAAATCACAAAGAGAAGACGAAGTAGAGGAAGTTGTAGAAGCAGCAGTAGTAGTAGAAAAGAATCTGAACTGTCACTCAAGAATTTCTGGCATTTTCAGAGTCAACATTGTGAAACCTTTGGAAAAACTGCAAGTCAACATGGCAAAGGCATTCAAAGACATTGCCATGGAGTGAGGAAATGTAAAGACGGAAGACACAAAAGGAAGGCAGAGGAGCGGGAGAGAGAGAGAAAGAGAGAGAGGTGGTTAGAAAGAAATAGAATGGACGCTTGAGATGAATGTGCATGACAATTACACGTCAAAAGTTTGATCTAGGGCTTACAACCAGCCAAAAGCAGCAAAAGAAAAAAAAATCACAAGAACAAAAAAAGAAAAAGGGAAAAATAAAAAGAAAAATGTAAAAAATGAAGTTAAAGAAAAATATAGAAAGAAAAAATGATAAGGAACAATTTAAAAGGATGTTCATTTGCGCGTAATTCTTGTGTTTTTTTTTTCTACATACGAGTATATCATTTGTCTGGTTTCGGATGACTAGGATGACTAGGATGCTGAGATTTTATAACTAATGAAAAAAAAAAAAACAAAGGTTTCATTTTTATTTTTTAAATTTTAAAATTTGTTTGTTTTAATTATTTATAAATTGAAATATTTGGAGATATATTTGTGAAATGTGCTATTTTATATGCTATATTATAGATCTATAGGATGACACTGAAATTTCTTAATTTTTTTTTCTTTCAATTTATAAAATACATTTTCTTTAAGACAATTATAAATTTCAATCTTTAAATTATATTTATATAATAAAATACATAATGTATAAATTTATATAGCTATAGATGCATATATTAATGATTGTTCAGTTTGCTTTTTTTTTTGAATAATCAACAAAATGTCATTCGCATTTTGAATTTGAATTTTATTTGAAAATAATTATAAGTTTAAATCTATGAATTATATAAAATATATTATTTATACATTATAACATATAATATATAATTTATAGATTTAATTCATAATATATATTATATATTATAAAGAATGAATATCTTTATAACGACACTGAATTTAATAAATAAAATTTCTCTGTTTTTCTTTAATTTTTCGTGAGCATAAACTATATATTTGATTCTATGAAATGTATATATCCTCTTATATACAGTTATATAGTAATATTAATATATGTATAATGAATATGTTAATACCTGAATATCTTCTTATATACAGTTATATATATATATATATAGTATATATAATGAATATGATAATATTTCTTGCAATTCTATGTTCTGATTTCTCAAGCTTAATTTGAAATGCAGCAATTTTAGCTTTAAGTTTAATGAGAACTGAATTTGTTGAAGTTTTTACATGGAACAGAATTGCTTGATGAGTGGAAAAAAAAGTTGCAGGAGTTTCAACGGGTGATAAAGAGGAGGGGAGGGCAGCTGGGTGCTGTTTACAATTTGTATGCAGTCTATGCGAGAGAGAACTCTAGAGACTGTAGTGATTCTAGATTCATGCAATACACGTCTAATTCATGCAATTATGAGAGGCTCGACATGAACTTTAAGTTTGTTCCCATGTTGCCAGGTTCAATGTGTTTTTTTTCTTTTTGGGGGCGAGGCAGAAGTTTTATGAGTTGCATATTCATGCTCAGCTGTCGACTACATACATATATGTACATATATGTATGTGTGTGGTATGCGTGGCATGGCATGTTGCATGCAGCATTTTGCATGCTTGAATAACAAATTATGACTGCCACACAAAGAATCATACAGAGCGCAAGAGAAACAGCAAGAGCGAGAGACAGAGACAGAGAAAGAAAACGATAGACAGAGACAGACTATGGGACGAACATACAGACAGTCTTATTATTTGCCATACAAATAATGGACGTTGAACGTTGCACAGATTTGAAATATGCGGCATGCTACAAGAGGCAACAACAACTGTCGACTACAGCTCCGATTGCTGCTTCGTTTGCCGTTGTCGTCGCCGTCGCCGTTGCCGTTGCTTTTGCCTTTTGTCTGCGGCTGTTTGCCTTTGTGCTACTTAACAGTCAGCAGTTTTCAGCGTGTCCTGTCACACAACACCAAATGCAGCAACTAACACATACACTGAGAGAAATTCTAGTTGTTAAATTCATATTTTAAATTTAATAAAAGTGAAGAAATTATAAAAAAAATAATAATAGTTACGCAATGATTTGTTTTAGTGTATTTATATTTTAGTTGTTAAATTTAAATAAAATAAAAAAATTATTTTAAAATAATAATAAAGAATTAGAAATTAATTAAAAAAAATTTCGTATTATGCAACGATTACTCTCAGTGTATTTTTTTTATTGTTTTTGTTAAATTTATATTTATTTATAATTTATTTTATATACAATTACAAATTAAAGAGAAAAAAAAGTGTGAAATTCATACAAGAATTTCTCTAAGTGTATTTGTATTTGCATTGCATTGTGCGTGTCCTGTCGTTGCCATATCCTGATAATCTTCAGTTGATTAGCTCAACAATATTCTTTTCGGTGTTACGTGTCTCACTTCAAGTGCCGGCCAAATAAACCCGTCGATCCCTTTTGATCCTATTTTCGCTTTCCTTCTCTGCACTCCCTCTCTCTCTCTCTCTCTCTCTCTCTTTCTCTCTCTTTGTCTACTTTTTTCATTGTTTGCTTGTTTGCCTATAACAACTTTATTTGTGAACTTGGCCGAGCTATTTTCTTAGGGGTTTTCCTCCTTCTCTCTCTCTCTCTCATAATTTTCTCATAGTCTCGAGGCTCAGTGAGCTACCTTCGACTACTTTGAATACTTCTCCTGCTGTTCTCATTATTTTTTATTTTTTCGGGCATTAGTTTTGCTTCCACTGTGGTCTATTTGCCTGCCCTCAACATTCCCTATCTCCCCCTCTCTCTCTCCCTCTCTCTCACACTCTGTTAATTGAGTCATTTTGCGCGCCGTTTGGCTTCAAATTCAATTGCAGACAATGCCGACGCGCTGCTGTTGCTGCTGCTGCGAGCCTCTTGTAAACTGAGCTCTTAGTTTTCGGTTTTCTTTCCTTTGCACAGTCAAACCTTGAAATGTGCACAGACCTAAGGAGCAAGTATTTAGGTATGTTCTATATATATACATATATATTTAGGGGAAGGGTGAATGCAGAGTCAACTAATTACGCTAGTTGACTTTGTACAAAGAGAAACTTAGCTCAGACTTTGTTTTGTTTGTGCTTGGAAATTAGCTGCGCTAGATTAATAACTGTAAATGACATTACCAAATCTTAATTATAACAGCAGTTGAAAATTATTTTCTATTTATTTAAATTATTTATTATTTTATGCAATTTTATTATTATTATTAATAATATTAATAATGTAAATTTTTATAATTTTGTTTCTTTTTGCATTAAATAAATAAATTAAGTGTTTTAATTTATTTTTTATTTAACATTTATGTAATATTTATTTATTATTTATGCAATTTAAATAAATAAATTTGAATATGATATATATATATTTTTTTAATGATTTTTTTTTAAATTGTTTTATATATTTTTTATTCGTCGTAAATTTATTTGAATTATTTAATTTCTTAATTATTTTTGTGAATATTTATTTTAATTTTATTTGCAACTTTTTATACTAGTAGTATTCGTTTATTAAACGAATTTACTGTGAATAAAATAATTTTTTATAATTTAAGGTAATAATTTATTAATTTTTTATAAATAATTGAAATAATGATTTTTTATATTTATTTATTTGTATTTGAATTGTAAATTATTTTTTAATTTTAATAATTATATTTGTAAATAAATAAATATTATTTGATATTATTGTAGAATTATAAAAATAGTTTTTTTTTTATATAAAATATATTTATTTATAATTTATTTTATATTTATATATATACATAATTATTTTTTTTAGTATTCATAATTTTAATTAATCTTTCTGATTTTCTTAACTTTTTTTATGCTTTGCATCTGTCGTTTTTTATGCATTCTTTTGTTAAATGCAGCATGAATACTTATTCAAGAGTATTTATTCATATGAATCATTTACCAGACAGGGAATAAATCAAAAAAAAAAAAGAAAAAAAAAAGGAAAAAGTTGAACTTAAGCATTATTTACATTGATATTCATGTGTATTTGTGTTTGTATTTGTATTTGTATTCATATTGATTCACTTACCTAGCACAGCTAACAGCGACCAGCAACTGAGCAGCCAAAATATATCCATGTCAACTGTATATCTGTATATGTATGTATGTATATATAGTATATATATCCTTGTTCCTTGCTCCTTATTCCTTGTTCTTCAATTGTCGTTGAAGATGAGTAGTTGGAGTATCTTTTGGCTTATGGGCCAATTAGTAAACTATGTTAACACTCATACACACTCACAGTCATACAGTCGGTTATGTGATATGTGATATCTGTACTTAAATTGAAGTCTCCAACTCTGCTGCATGTATGTTGCACAGTTGGTTTGTGCCACTCGTAAGTGCAGCCACTCGAAAATGCACTCAACTCTCAACGCATGTGTAAATATTCAATATTTGGATGCGAAAGACTCTGATAGACAACAACAGCAACAACGACACGACGATGACGATGACAGCAACACGAGACGACGACGACGACGACGACGACGACAGCGACAACTCCAACGATTTCTGAACTGTTGTTGACTGCTGACTGGCTTTTTGTATGTTATGCTGCTACGAGAAGGTAGAGTGGGGGGGAAGCAGTAGTATGTGTGTGTGTGTATTTACTATAGACACTCAAATTAAATTGGTATTTACATAGTTGAAACGCATGAAATGCATTTATCACTACAAAAAAGATACCATACAGCACTTGCTGCTATTCCTATTGCTGTTGCTGTTGCTGTTATTGTTGTTGTTTTTAGTTGTTAGTTGTTTGACTGTGTTGCTTTTTTTTATCAGCACGTAGATTGACAAGCGACAAGCGGCCAAAGAACCAAATAGCCGCGTTTTATTTTTTTTTTTATTATTATTATTTCTCCTTCCTTCTTTTGCTGTTGTTGTTGTTGTCTGTTGTCAGATTGTAATAGCAGCAGCAAAGGCGACAACTACGGAGACGGAGACGGCGACGGAGACAGCGACAGCGACGATGATGGCGACGGTGACTGCAACACGTTTACCGACAAAGCTAAAAGATATCTAGATACATAAAATGCAATGCTAAAGATACTTTCCGACGCGACGCAACGCAGCAGTTCAATTACCCGAACAGAACAACAAAAACACAAAGTACACAACGCACAGCGTACACCACACAGCGTACAGAGGAGACACAGAACACGAATGTAAGTCAAAAGCAAAAGCAGCAGAGCTTAAGCTTAAAGACAGCGTGTAAACGCTTCAAATATATGTATTATGTCGCACAGAGTGTATTTGTAACTTAAGGTATCGTAAGTATTTCTCACATATACACAAATATATATATACATACATATATAAATGAAACGAAGCGCAACGCGAGAGAACACAGCAAATCAATTTAATTTGTATTCCCAAATATATATAAAAAATTATTCAATGCATTTATTCGTTGGGCATCCTTGATGCTTTATGCCTTATTTCTTTCTACACCGCAACCGAATTCGAACCGGCTTTTATTTTATTATATTATATGCTCTACACATACATATACACTATGTATGTATGTATGTATGTAAGTGTATCTGTATTTTAATATTTGTTATTTTTGGTGGGTGTTTTTCTTCTTCTTCCTTTTGTTTTTTTTTTTTGGGCTGCCTTTTACTTTTTTTCTATATTATTACGGCAAGCTGTAATGTTAAGCACACATACACACATTGGGGGTGGTGCGATGTATGGCTGAGGATGCGCGCAGAAAACACGATCAGAATTATAACAAAATATACGCACACACACGCAGAGAATGAGATTATGAAAGAACCGACAGCGTTCAACGTCTGTTTATTACTGAAAGGTAAACGGCAGTTGGAGTTTGTTTGTGGAACCGGCTTTTTATGTTGGTCTCACTATGAATACAAAATACTGGGAATGCTAGCTCCACGCTAGGTAGCATAAAAATTCTCTCATTTGCGCTCAATAAGCATTTTCCCTGTATTATGCCTGTTGTTGTTGTATTTTATGCAGTGTTGCTGTGTTATATGCAGTGTTGCCGTGCGATTCTGTTGTAATTGCTGGGCGCGTAAAATTTAAATTTGTCAAAGTAACAAAGAAAATTTTAAATTTAAATGAAAAGTTGTAAATAATTAAAAATAAATAAATATATACAAATATATAAATATATAAATATTGCAGTTTAATTTTGTTAAATATATTAAGAAAATTTTACAATCAAACAATATTTTAATTAGTATTTCGTATAGCTTTCTAATACGACTATAAATTTGTTTATTGCTTTTAATTAAAATTATTTTCTTTTGCTACTCTTTCTCTCTCTCATCTGTCTCTTACTTATTATATACAAGTTAATATCTCACTTTAAGCAGCAACATAAAGTAATAATCAGTTTTATAAACACACACACACACACATACACACCCGTAAACTATGCAATTGCTTAGCAATTTGGCCAACAAATTGGATAAGTTGATTAAAGTGAGATTTTCGTTGTACGCGTTTTAATACATAAATCAAAGTCAAAGACTTAAAATCAGTGCCAAATGAGAGAAACAGCGTTCAGGTTCAACCCACTAATCGCCTTTAGATCCACAGACAATGCCAAATGAAGTTATCAGCTGTCAATAATCATTCTATCTGCTTTCATATACATTCTCCAACTCCAACTCATACTCCATATTCTATACGCTATACGCCATACGCCATACGCCATACTCCATCCAGCATCCAGCTACAAATCCGAATGCGAATACGAATACGAATCCGACAGTGAGTCCAAAACCCAAGCAATAATGCGCCTTAATGACCAAGCACGAGTTGACGATGATTACAAAGTGGAAGATGGCACAGTGGTACAAGCAGTGTCAAATGGCGACTAGTGACAGTGGGTGGTGGGTGGCGCAAGAGGAAGTGTTGCTTGCACGGAGGGGGTCTTGGTCGGTGTAGACTATACTCATTCACACAAAGGGGGGGGGGGGGAGGGAGGGAATTATTGGGTGTTCTTGCTGTGTTTACGAGCGGGCGCACGGCTGGAGCTGTAGAGTTGTAGTTGTAGCAAAGGAAGCGTTCCTTCTAAAGATACTAAACGACTCTTGACTACTGTGCGTGGTCTTTGCGATTAAATATATATGTATGCATGTGTATGTATGTGTGTGTGTGTGTGTGTGTGTGTGTGTGTAACTCTGTGTGTTTTTCATTTTATAGTTTTCCGTTTTTTTTTTTTGCTTTGTATTTTACGACGACGCCTTTTCAACCCCCAAAATGAAAACAAAAAAAAAAAAAAAAAAAAAACAAACCCAAAACGCAAACAACAATTGCAACAGATCCTTTCGGTCTTTCGACGCTCAGCCAAAAGTCATAAAATGCCGCAACATACATACAAATATACATACATATACATATATATGTATGTATGTTGAGGGATGGCCGGCCAGCCGCCTCCCCTGACTGATTAGTTAACAACAAGGGCAACGGATCTGAGTTGCTTCAATGCGGTTATCACAGACCTATCCAAAAATGTTGCGCCTTTCCATACCATATCCCATATCCCATATCCCATTCTCTCTCCTTCTCTCCTCTCCTCTCTGCCTCATTCCCATTATTCTATGCTCTATGCCCAGTGAGACAGTTATTGATGTCATAAAGTTGGAGATTTACGATTTTGTTGCTGTCTGTCTGTTTGTCTGTTTGTCTATCTTTCGGTCTAGGTCCGTCTATCCATCTAAACATCTATTCGTCTATTCGTCTGTCTCTTTTGGCTTATATTTCATTGTTTTGTATGCGCATTTTATAGGGCGGAGATGATCGCCCCACAGGCAAATGTTGGCCAAATGTTCCGTTAATAATATGATGAGAAATCAAATTTCAAAATTGAAAACTTTATGAACAGCGAAAAGAGTAAATTTATTTCTTTCGATTTTTCCTACAACTTTTTTTTTTAATTTATGCATTTTTAATTTTATATTTTGCAAATATTTTTCTTTTTTATAATAAATTTTATATAACTTGTAAAAATTCATAAATTTATATTTAGTTAATCTTACTTTATTAATTTTTAATTAATGTTTAAAATTAAATTTATTATTTAGTTTTTCTAAGATTCAAATCACAATTATCAAAATATGGAAATTTTTTTTTTATTAATATGAAAAACGAGAAATCAAGGCAGCGTCATTACAAACTTCTTTTCATTATTTATACATAATATAATTTAAAATATATAAAAATAAAAAATAAAAAATAAATGTATAAATAGAAATCGAAAATTTTAAAAGTCCGCTTTACCGTCTTGGCTCAATTGCATTGCTCCCTATTCCTGAATTTGCGGAAATACTAATTGCAAGAAGAAAAAAAACTCAAAAAACTAAAAAAACTCAAAAATTTCAAAGATTTTACTAATTTTTTTTAGTTTCGAAAAATATGGAAAATATATATATTAAAAAATATTATTTTTTTTACAATATTCAAGAATTATATTTAAATATAAATATTTTATAAATTAATATTTAAAGTTAAAGATTTTAAAAAATCTTTTTCCATCATTAAAATACTTAAAATATTTATATTAATTTTTATTTAAATTTAATTTTATTATTCATTTAAATATTATTACAAATATTATTCACATTTTTTTTTTAATTTTTTTTTGTTTATTTCATGTTTTTGTTTGCATTGCTCAGCAATAAATTCGTAGTTCTGCATAGAATTTTATTAGTTACATCATAAAGTTTTAACAACTTTGATTCCAGCCGACACTTGAAAGGAATTCTTAAGTTTATTATAGTATGCATATAGAGGCATAGGAAGTATATAGTATATATATATGGTATGAATATACAATATCGTATAAATGCTGCTTCACTTTACTCAACGCCTCGTATAATTTTATGAAGCGAATTCCAAGCGATCCTGAAGCGATACTTGCATACAGTAAATACTATAAAGATATAGATACATATATGTATCTGTCTATATATATATATAAATATATATATATATATGTATATATCTTTAGATCAGATTGAATTGCTGCTATTGTCTGCAAACATCAAACATTTTGTGAGCATTAAAATAAATTTTAGTCATGCGGCCTTTGCGTAGACTAAACAAAATAAACATTTGGAAATTACCGTTGTACTACACAAAGAGTTCTTTCTACTTGATGATCTTCATCTGCTTCTTCTTGATGACTGTTGATCATCATCATGTTCTCATGTTGATGTTGATGTTGATGTTAATGTTGTTGTTGTTCTTGTTGTTGTTGATCGCACGTTGCATTTCGATTTTCAGATCTTTGCACTTACTATAAACAAATGAGGCAAAAACGAAAAAAAGAAAAAAAAAAAAGTAATGAAAATACAAAAATTGAAAAACCGAAAACTAAAAAGGAAAAACAAATATGTATAAAGCGAAGCGGAATTACGGCAGAGGTAAATGGGAAAATAGTAAGGGCAAAAGACAGCAACAACAACAACAAGTTTTAATACCGCGTCGCTGTCGATGTCGTCGTCATCATCGTCGGGAGATCAAAGGCAACTTGTCTGTATGCCTGTATGCCTGTGTGTGTGTGTGTGTCTTCTCTCTTCGTGTGTATGTGTGTGTGTGTGTGGCGTTATGTGTCGACTTTTTCGCTGCGTGTAGAGTTAAGCAAATGAAAGTGGAAATGTTGATAGTAGCATGAGGCATAAGGCAGGCGGGCAACAGTAAATATAGTGCAGGGGGAAGGGAAGAGGAGCATTGGGCGGTGTTTACGGGTCGTTTAATTGCACTTGCTGCTTTTTATCTGTGTCCATGTGTTGGTGTAGATTTCCCAAACCACCCCCCCCCCCCTCCCCATTTACCATCTCCCCTATCTCCTTTTGCCATCACTTCTTCTTTTTCATTCCTGCTTGCGCTTCCTCATTTTCACTGCGTTCCCCTTTGCCTTTGCAGCGCGCATGTGTAGTTGCCTTTGATGTAGTATGCCTCTACCTCTGCCTCTGTCTCTGCATGCGTCGCTGCTTCTGCTGCTGACTCTGGTCGCATTTGTTTATGCGCTAGCTATAAAAAAGCATAAAATATGCATAAAACGCATAGGCAAAAAAAAAAGAAGAAAAGAAAAGGCAATTGCGATTGAAGTTGAACAGCAGGCAGCCAGGCAGCAAGGCAGCAGGCAAATCATCAAATGGAAATCGAAATGTGTGGCAAGCAAAAAGCAAGAAGCAACGAGAAACGAGAAGCGCTTAGCGGAAAGCGGGAATTGAAATGGAAATGGGAATGGAAAATGAAGCGATTAAGTGCAGACGTTTGGCAATTGTCGTCGCTTTACTTGCAATTCAGGAATTCTTTGGACTCTGAACGCGCCCATGAGCCGTGGGCTGAACGCTGTGCGTTGAGCGTTGAGCGTGTCAACTTTAGCGAGATTAGACAAGTTTCCTGTGGGACAATTGGCAGACAGCTGCGAGATATCGATGAAGTTAATTGACATTTTGAGATTCTAGTTTCTTGTAACGAAAAGTTAAATAAACAAATATTAAAAAGAAAAATAAAATAAATAAAATAATAATATAAAAAATATAATTTAGTAAAGTAAAATTAAATTAAATTAAATAAAAATTAAAGAAATTAAGGAAAATTGAATAATATAAAATAAAATAATATAAAATAAAATAAATAATAATTAATAAATATAAATTTAATAATAATTAATTTAATTGAATTAAATTAATTTAAAATAAATAAATAAAATAATATTAAATTAATTAAACTAACATTAATTTATTAAAATAAATTTAAAATATATATAAGAAATATAAAAAAAATATAAAAAATAAAAAAAATATCACAAAGATATAAAAAAAAATATCAAAAAAAATTATATATATACAATATATAAAAAAATATATAAAAGAAATATATTAAAAATAAATATAAAAAAATATATAATAAAAAAATATATATAAAAAAATAAATAATAATAAAAATTAAATAAATAATAAAAACAAAATAAATAATGAAAACAAAATAAATAACAAAAAAAATATAAATTTCAAAAATATATAAAATATACATAAAAATATTTAAAACATAAAAAACTAATTAAAAAAAAATTATTTAAAAAAATATTTAAAAAAATGTATACAAAAAATATATAAAAAATAAATAGTGAAAATTAAATAAAAATAAAATAAATAATAAAAATTATATATATATAGAAAAATGTATCATAAAAATTAAATATTATTGAATAATATTGTCATTTAGAGTTTTTTAATAAATATTAGATTTTATTTATTCTATTACAACTATTACAAAAATTATGAAAATTGTGTTTTTACATGCTAAAATTACCATATATACATTTATTTTGTTTATTATAGATTATTATTTTTTCTTATTTTGTTTTTTTTTTTTTAATTAAATCTTAAAGATTTTCATGTTTAACGTTTTTTTTTTTGTTTCTAGATTTAAAAATTCTTTTGTAAGAACATTTTGTTTTTAACTTTTTCGATAATAATTTCGAAAATTTTTATACTGCAATTTCGTTGCTTCAGTTCAGTTGAGTTTAAGTTTGAGTTGCGTTGCGTTGCGTTAAGTTTATTATGAGATTTTTCGTTACGCCGTATATCTTCAACTTCCGTAATGTGCACAGAGCGAGTTTCGTAACAAACATTTTCATTTGTGAGTTTATGGAATTTTCGAGGGATTGTCTTGGTACTCGTCACTTGGCACATTTCATTGCTTTGCCGGCTGCAGTGCTCATAAAAAGCACATAAAAAACTGTTGAACATTGAGTGTGGCCCATGGGCTGGGGAAGGTGTCGACTATAGGGATGGGGGCAAGTGGGGCATCAACGGTACGGTAGTAAAAGTTGTACAAACGATACAAGAATTTTACGATACAATTTCCCTGCACATAACTGTTGCCCCCACCTCGACTGTCCATAGTCTCAACTCGAGTCTCACCTCACCTCAGCCCGAGCCCCTCTCCAGAGTTGCCCCCCATCCACGTTGAAATCCCATTAACCATGATAGAAGAGGAATTTTCGATTGCACTATAAAATGGGAGCTCTATGAGAGCTATAAAATATTTATTCTACTAAAAAATAACTGTACATAGATATATATATATATATATATATATATTATATAGGTAGTATATACACAGATATAGGGGAGGGGTTACATGCACATACATATGTATATAATAAATCTAAAGTAATATAAATACAAATTATTTTTGTTTTTTTTTTTTTTTTTTTTAAGGGAACAACAAAATTTTGGAGTAACATCTATGTATACTCTATATATACATATATATGTATATGCATATATTTAAATATACTGAGAGATCATTGAAAGTGGCAGTGATGGCAAGTCGAGAATCCATTGCTTAAACTATATCATCAGCTACCTGTGATTCCTGCTCCAATATCGTACTCTCCCGTAATTTACTTTTATTATTTTTACTGGAATTTGCTTCCGTTAGACATGGCTCATGCTCAGCATGTCCATCATTATCACCATCGGCGGCCACATGTGCTCCATCCTCCAATTGTACTTTGCCCATTTGGCGTCGATAGCGATACCAAAGTTTTAGACCCAATACTAGCACAAAGTATAAAAATGCCAAACAAATGATGACAATGATGATGCGTGTAACAATGGAATTTGATGTAGACTTATTACTCTTGACCACAAGTATAACTTCCTTGCGTTTAAATCCAGCACTACTGCCAATTGTACAGGCATAACGACCCTCATCCTCAAGCTGTATATTACGTATCTCTAAGGTCCCATTGTCATAGAGTTGAAAACGTGCTGCATCTGTATTATTGTCATTGAGATTAGCTAAATCTTTATCCCATTGTATTGTTGGCTTTGGTTCGCCCGTTGCCTGACAATGCAGCATAATGTTGGCAGTTTCAAGTACTTCACTGGGTGCATCTGGTGCAAGTGTGAAGCGTGGTGAGACAACAACATTAATAGAGACTGTAGCACTAATCTGTCCCTGATTATTGCTGGCAATGCATGTATATTGTCCACGATGATCATTGCTAACGCCACGAAAGATTAAGGTGCCATTGTGATCTGTTACATTCTCCGGCAATGGCAATTGAGTTTCCTGCACAAATTTGAAAAAGAAAATCTGTATATTCGTTTCCCTCTCTCTCTCTCTCTCTCTCTCTCTCTCTCTCTCTCTCTCTCTCTCTCTCTCTCTCACACACACACACTGTTGAGACTTACCCGCATCCATTTGACTTGTGGCACGGGTGTTCCTTGTGCCTTGCAGTGCACCTTGCTAACACTTCCCAATTCAAGATTCTTGGATGTTGGCTGTGGCATAAATTTCAATTGTTCAATAACTTCCAATATGCCAATATTGGAACTAATATTTTGCATTAATTCCTGATCTCGCTTGATTAACAATTCACATTGATATTGACCCGCATCACTGGCCAAAACGCTAGCAAAATGCAATGAACCCGTCTCCTTGTTAAGCGTCAATCTTGCATCTTCACGCAACATTGTCTCCAGCTGCGGTTCACTTGTTGTGCTGCTCGTCAAACCCAACTCCACCTGACGTAACGTTTTATTATCTTTGCGCCAGCGTAACGTGACACTATTGCTCTGTCGATAGATATCGGCTAAACGATAGTTGCATGGCAATTGTAGGGAGCTCTGCTCTTTGACAGTCAGCTGTGCCTGAGGACCTTCCACTATGCTTACTTCCGATGCTGTTGGCGTTGACTCTGATGGCGCAGGCAACGGTGTTGCTATAAAGAGAAGATGCAGAGAAAATAGTAGAAAACAAAAGAAGAATGTGAAAAAAAAATTGTTTGAAAATAGTTTTTGCGAATAGTTTCAACGAAACAATTACAACAAGAGCAAAAAACAAGAAGAAGAGGAAGAGGAAGAGGGAGAAAAGCAAAAACAACAGCGACAACAAATACTAAGCAAATACTGTGCACAGCTCTGAGTCAGCTCTGTGAAGAGCAACGACTGTGCTGTCAGTAGATCGACTGCGCTGTCAGTATATTGACTGCGCTGTCAGCGGCTCTCTTTAGTTTTATTGTCTTACCGCGCGCTAAGCTGAGGAGGATCAGAGAACAGCTCAAAAGCCGCCCGACGCTTATCGCTGTCTTCATCGTGGCGCAAGTTAAAAGAATTTTTTTCTGTTTGATTTCGACTGTTGTCCGTTTTCTGTTTCTTTATATATGTATATATATATATATATCTATATATACATATATTTTTTTTTTGGTTTCTTCGTTCGTTTTTTCTTATTTATTTATTTGCTGCAAAAACCGGTGTATGACGAGGACCAAGACCAAAGACGCGACCCTCGCTTTACTCAGTTTCTGCTATAATTTCTGTAGTAGGAATTTGGATTTTTTTTTTCTTTATTTATTTCTTCGGTATTTCAGTTTTTCTTTTCGCTTCGCTTTTCTGTTTTCTGCAGCTTCTCAGTTCATTTCACTTCACACACTGCGCAGCACGGGCATCTGCCGCTTAATGTTTATTTTTATGTTACGCACACGCGTCACGCTTAATTATCCTGCTGCATAGTCCGAAACCGAAAAGCCGACATAAACGTAATCGAAACGGAACACGAAACAAACGAAATTAATCTAGTCTCATATAGCAGACGGCAGAATACACAACCTTGCACGTTCGCATTCGAAATTGAACTGATTGCCGCAGCGAGCTAATTGATGGCTTGATGTGGTGTGGCAGGCAACAGCAAACGAAAGACCAGCTAAACTAACGCATGCGCACTCGCTCTTCCCATTATTTACCAGTATTAATTACTCTCAATCTCTCGCTCATTTAATACATACGCCGGCAATGCAACTCTTCGTGCAGCTACTACATTTTTTTTATAATAAAAAGGACTAAATAGTATTCGGTAAATTGTAGTTTGATCTTTCATATTTTCGATTATTTTGAAATGTATTAAAATAAAATAAAAATGCATTTATAGGGCTTTAATTGCAATTATTATTATTAAAATTAATTTATAATGATTATTGTTGGATTTACTGCATATTCAGTTCTTTTACTACAAATTATATAAATTACTATAAAAAGTGACTAAATAAATTTGTTTATATATGTAATATATAATATATGTTATACATTTGAGTTAAAGAATTTCTAGCCTTCTTATATACTATACATAAATAATACAGTCTAAAATTGAGGTATATTTGATACACGACTATAAAGAGTTTGCCGTTTGGCAACACGGAAGGGACAACGTGTCATCATTTTATAGACAATGCCAACACAGAGCACAAAGAGCCCCCAAAAAGCATAAACAAAGAGTAAAATAAAACGATTTGGATGCCATAATACCGTATAGCTGAGATTATAATTTTCTATAAATGGAAAAATATTAAAAAAATATAAAATATTAAATTTGATTTAAATTGAATTTCTATTTTATTTTATTACTCACCTAAAACTGCATATCCCATGCCAATTTTTGATTTTCCCATGCGATATGAACTTGTTGGCACCATTATCTCCAGATAACTATGATCTTTCTCTTTCAATGCCTTTAGATCGAAATGCCTTACAGCATTCTCATAGAAATTAATAATCTTCGTCGATGGATATATAAATATACGTGATTCATGCCAATGACCCGAAAATATGATATGTGGATCTAAATCGTTAATAACAGCACGAAGCAATGGTCCGCCACCGATCAGTAGTGGTGCATGTGAGACACCAATACGTAAACGTTCAGCATTATGATCTCGATCGGGATTTGTAAAATCTAATAGCATGCGATTAATTTTAAAGAAACGCAAATGATTGTCATAGTCAAAGAGATCTTCACTCATAAATTCATTATCGAAACGACGTTGATTTGAATTTGATATATAATCGCCATTATCACCGCCAATATCATTATCACCTGGCACATGTACACGCTGAAAATAAGCAGAAATCATACGAAACTAATTATTAAATTGTTTACAATTTAACTCTATTATGTATATAGAAATATATTTACAACTTACATTTGTAAACTTTTTACTGCGATAAATATTATTAAAACGTTTCACATATTGTTTATATTCCTGCGCTGTTGCTATATTACCTTCATCCAGTAAATCGCCAAGAAAAACTATAATGTGTGGCTGAGTAAATGATATGGCACGTTCAAATGTTTTTTGCAGATATCTGTCAGAATCATAGCGACCAAATGGACTGTGATGTGAACGATCATAGGAATTTCCCAAGATTTGTGGATCAGCAATAAGCAAGAGGCGTGTGCAGTTATCTAAAGATGCAGATGTATATAATAAAAGAAAAGAATGAGAATAAGTAAGAAGCTACAGTCAAGTATGCTGCAGTCAAGACTATATGATACCCGGTACCCGAAAAGTTGCGGATCCATGATTATGATGCGATCTGATCTGTTTCTCAATTCACACAGATTTATATTGACCGATGTAAACTATAGAT
>JBAMBR010004945.1:0-27104 GCA_037044475.1 Zaprionus obscuricornis | reverse complement strand
TTGTTGAAATGCCATTAATTGAATCATTCCACACGCTCGCCATTGTTGTTTTTTTTTTTTGGTTAAACATTACAAAAAGCTTACAAAAAATTTAAAAAATAAAAAAGCAAAAACAAAAAAAAAAACAAATAACATTTCCCAGTTAATAAATATACTTGATATATTTATTATATCAATTATAATGTCTTATTTTATTCTTATCTTTCTGATCTTTTTTTTTTGTCAAATTTTATGCTAATATTTCTTTTTTTTTTAATGTCTTGAAACAAAAAATATTGAGAGATCATTGAAATTTTATTTCAATTCTTTATCTTTCTCCAAAAAAAAAAAATAGTATGATTAAAAATTTGAATAAATTTCTGTTTAATATAAAAAATAATTTCAGACAGAGCTAGAATTTTTTTTTTATATATTTTTTATATTTTTTATATAAAAAAAAAATTTCAGACAGAGCTAGAATTTTTTTTTATATTAAACAGAAATTTATTTAAATTTTAAATCATATTAAAAAAAAAATTTCCTAAGATTTCTAGATCTTCCCGAAAATTTGTTTACCTTAAACAAGAAATTTCCTAGACTTTTTTTCATAATTATTTTTTCATAATTTTTTTTTGCCTAATTGTTTTTCTTAATTGGAAACCCCTAGGATCTATAAATTTCATTAATTTTGTACTAATTTTTTTTTTTTGATAAGTTTCTTGAGCTTATTTTCTTGATAATAGAAGCTCAGATAAATAAATTTTCATCAACATTCTTTAATATCATGAAGAAGCAAGAAAACTACAGTTGATTATACTCGGGATTCTCTTATACTTTCCAAAATTAGAACATACTACAATTGACACAACTGTTGATTATGAGCAGGACTATATATGTGTACTATATAGGGTCACTATATTGGGTCATCATATAGGCCATCTTATAGGCATTTCCTAAGGTCACAAAGTCATTATCATTGTCTGTGCCCAATGTGTACCGGGTATAATTATTCCTCATCTTTCTTTCACCAAAATTCATTTAAACCTGCATCAAAAATTGTATCTTCCCATTAAGTAGAAATTTCAACAGAATTTGTCTATGAAATAGAAATATTAGTACAAAATTTCTAGTTGAATTTTATTTTATCAATTTCATTAAGCGTAACATTCAATTAGTTGTCTTAATCAATTCTCTTTTTAAAAAATATAATTTCTGTCTCTTTAGCTTTATCGCTATCTCACTTGCACTCTCAGTTTAAAATAGATAAGTCTCATCCAATTACGTAAGTTTATATCTCAATTGTTGGCATTGTCATTAAACAGTGTCGATAAGTCGCAGCGTTACGAATCTTTCAATTATAAGACTTGCCGAGACTCGACTTGAGACTCGAGCAGCGCATTTAAAAAGCAATTTAACTCGAGGCTTAAATATAAATAATTATTTTTAGTACCAAATGCATAAAGATAAAAAGTAACAACAACAACAACAAAACGAGAAACAACAAAATGCTAAATTAGACGCTTATTTTCCAAGACTTGACCATAAAAAAAAAAACTGGAGTAATTTACAGAGGTCGAGCTGGGGGAGCAAGAGTTGAGAAGCCGGGAAGTGGGGGGAGTGGGGGGGCAGAGGGAGAAGCAGCGAACAGTAACTGGTAAATAACTCAATTGAAATGGCAACGGAACTGACACGCAGGCGACAAGAAATTGAAATTGAAATTGAAAATTAAAATTGCGCAAAGCAGAGAAGGCAAAGTGAGGTGACGAGGTGGCAAGCAGCCAGCGAAATAGGCAGACAAAGTAGCCAAAAAAAAAACAAAAAGCAATTGCAAAGGTTACAAGGCAGAGCAACAGCGCTGCCAGCTCATGAACTAATTAGAAAACGACGATGACGACGTCGGCTAATTGCTAAAAACAAAAGCTAAAGCTGAAAATAAAAATAAAAATAAAGCTAAACCTAAAGCTGAAGCCGCAGCCGTAGCCGCAGTCGCAGCCGCAGCGACAGCTAAAACTGAAAACACAGCTGAACGTGCCAGAAAGAGAGCGGCGCCTAGTGCGCAACAGAAACAAACGTTAGACAAGAGAGCGCAAGGTGAAGAGCGCAATATGAGTGTGTATGTGCATGTGTGTTGAAGAGCAAAAAAAGTGCGCACGAGGTGAGAGACGAAGTACGTGTAAAGCAAGAGTTTTGAGCTTAAGCGTAAGTCTTGTGTGTAAGCAGCAGCGCAACAGCTGAGAGCGAGTACAAGAGAGAGAGAGAGAGAGAGAGGCAAGTGGGCAGCCAATTGGCAGCTGGCAAAGCGATTGGCGCAGGTGCAGGCCCAGGCCCAGGCTAGACTAGACTTGAAGAGACTGTAGACTGTTTTCTTGTTGTTGTTGTTGGAGTCTATATGAACTGTTGATCATAGACTGTAGACTGTCGACTATAGAGACTCTGTTTGTGTGTGTGTGTGTAAGCTGTAGACTGGCGCTTAAGCTGACGTCGATGTTAGGCGCACAGGTGGCTTACAAGCGCTGCTAAACGAGGTGACTCAACTTACAACAGCAACAGCTACAACAACAACTACAGCAAGGAGAACAAACAACTGGCAATAGAATAACAACAACAACACGCTTGGCAATTATCGCTGTTGTTGGCAGGCAGTGGCGACGACGACGACGACGACAGCGTCGGCGGCTCTAGTATTGATATTTGTTTGCTATTCGCCGCTTTGCATTAGCCGACATTTAAGCCCGAACGATCGATCGGCCAAAAGCTATCGTTTTAATTTTAACCCGTCGCATAAATTTCAAATGATTTTTGTTAGTTTTTCTACAAATTTTTTTTATTTTTTTTTTTGTGGTATGTTCCACCCGCCTGTAAAAGTCAGCTTAAAAAATACACTGAAAAAAAAACTAAGACTAAGATTTTCAACTTTTAGCTTAGCTTTAAGAATCTTTAGCAACAATTTGTAAATTATACATAAATTTCTTTCAGTGTTTTATTGCCACTTGGTGTCACATATTTGCACAAATTTGTTAACTGCACCTAAGTTTGCTGCAAAAATTGCTGTAGTTGTTGCAGCAGCGTCTCGTAAATCTTAGACCAGTCGGCAGGTTGACAGATTCGTTAAATTTTCTACATAAAAGCGACGGCAGCTGTGCCCCTCCTCCAAATATCCTACGTTTTATCTCCTCCGCTAATCCCGCCACTGCATTGCATTGCTGCAGCAACTTCTACTCCTGCTGCGGCTGTTGCTGCTGCTGCTGCTGCTGACGTTAATTTGCACTTTTTGTTGCGTTAAATGTCGCAGAAATGAAAGAAAAAAAAAACAATTTTTTTATTGCTATTTTTTTTTTGTTAGCTTGAAGTTTTTATGAGCTCAAGAGTCAAAGTTCATTTGGCCAAATTATGTGAAGGCGTCTGTAAAAGCTTGTGTCGTGTTAACTGTCAAATTGCAGTTGAAATTGTAGCTGAAAAAGGCGGAACACCAATTAAGGATAACAAACGAATCTTGTTTAAACTATATTGTAAAACTTTTAGCTCCAAGTTTATACTCCAAAAATACTTTCAAAATTTAATCAATGTTTTTTTTTTCTTCTTGGAATTGAGATTTACTATCGATAGTTGAAGTGAAGAAGAAGCAGGAAGTCATTGAGCAGGAAAACTCTTTTGGAATTTTGGACTATAAACAGCTAAAATATGACAAAAGTCCCAAAAGCAGTTTAGCCTTAGACCAGATCTATAAGTTAATGACATTAGTTTACGATTAGGAATAAAATCTATGCATAAAACTTCTTGTAACTTTAAAGTGTGATTATATAATAACAGCACTGACACTATGATTTCTTGGAGTTGCAATTGAAAACTTCATTATGGCGTCCCTATCTGCGCAGTACTAGAGAAATTTTGTGAAAAGTGCTTTACTTTGCAGCGTAGCATGATTTTGAAGACTTCTTATGCCCCGAAGCAATAGACTTTTCTTCAGTATCTTGGCTTTTATATAACAATTTCATGCTAATACTTCTGTGGCAACCCTCGTTTTTCACTGTTTACTTGAAAATTTCACTTTATTAATAAGAATTTCCATGAACTTAGGTAATAAAATAAAAAATGAAATAAAAGTAAAGCTTCATCAAGGTTTAAATCAAAGTCAAAATTGAAATTCAGACTGAGAAAGAGACAGAAAATAAGCTGAGACTGAGAGAGACTAAAACTGAAGCAGACTGAGACTGAGTCTGAGATTGAGATAGAAACTTTAACTAAGCTTGACTAGCTTCCGCTGAAGCAGCAGCAGCAACAGAGGCAACATCAACATCAACAGCAGCAGCAGCAGCAGCTGTCAAAGACAAATTGTTCAATTGGCCCCGCAAATAAATTGTTGTTGCTTTTCATTTGTTTTATTTTTATTTTTATTTTATTTTTATTTTTTGTGCACAGTTTTTAGCAAATAAACACAAAATAAACAAATAAACAAAAAAGCAATGAAATTCAATGTTGTTGTTATTGTTGTTGTAATTTGCTTTTAAAGGCAACCTTCAAAATGAACATAAACACAAAACACGAAGACAAACATGAACATGAACGTGCAATGCAGTTTTCCGCAATGTGAGATGCGCACGTTAAGCGATGATGAAGTAGAAGCAGCAACAGCAGCAGCAGCAGCGCAGGGGCAAGGGGTTAAAAAGAGAAGCAGAGAGTGAGAGGGAGATAGCAGAGTATAGACAAAGTGTAGCTGAAGATGCTGAAGATGACAGCGGGAGGCAGAGAGAGCAAAAGTGTGGAGACTGCGGCGGCTAGTGTTTGGGGCGTGGGTTGCATTGAATGACAAACGAGAAGCGACAGCAAAGGCAGCAATAACAATAACAACAACAGCAACAGCAGCAGCAATAGCAGCAGCAATAGCAACAACAGCAAAACGACAGCAGACAGCGGCAGGTGTGTGCCACAATTATTGACTGCATGAACTGACGGAACTGACGGACGTATAAACAGATTGCAATGACTGTGCGACAGAGATAGTGATAGCTATAGATAGGCACAAAGATAGACGCATGAAAGAGATAGTTGAGCTGATGAAACAAAAACAAATAAACGCAACGACAGACCGTGAGACATGACATTGCAATGTCGTTGCACAATATACAAAACAAACACGAGAGCGAGAGAAAAACGAAATGGATTTTTTTTTTTAATTTTTTTGTTTTGTTAAACTACTTAAAGAAAATAATAACAACAACAGCAACAACAGTCAGAGCAGAATCGACAACAACAACAACAGCAACAGTCAGAGCAGCAACAACAACAACAACATAAATATAAATAAAAACTAATATAAAAATATGAAAAAAATTTAATTTTCTCTATACAAATTGTTATTTTTTTTTTATTTTTTTTTTACTTCTCTTGTTGTTGTTGTTGTATTTTATTCGCAAACAATAGATAAACAAAACAATTAAGGCACGTGCTCAAAAGCAATATAACTGCTCGAAGTGCCAAACCGTATAGTTATTAAAGATGCAAAGGGAAGCTAGAAGTAGAGATAGGAGGTAGAAGGGGTTTGGGGGTTGGGGGTTAGGGTTGCTGTCATGCTGTCAGTCGTTGTCAGGGTGAATCTACCAGCTAACAAAATAACATTATCAATTTTTTTTTATCTAAAAGCAATGTTTTTTTCGACATGTGTCTTGGCAAACGCCTAGTCTACATTCCCCTCCCCCTACCGTTCGCCTCTGCCTGCCATTCCCTGCCTCATCCTCATCTTCATTCGCATCTGAACGTTTTAGAGCAATCAGTCGAAGCTCTTAACTGATGGCAAACACGTTTTAGCATTCAAAAGTCTATAGGGAAATCGTTATATTTCTCTCTATCCCTCTCACTCTCACTCTCTCTCACTCTCTCTCACTCTCTCTCACTCTCTCCCTCTCACTCTCACTCTCTATCTCTCGCTTCTATTTCTGACAGCATGCTGCATAATTCATAAATATATAAAGAGCAAAACACTCTTCACCCCTCTCCCTCTCTCTCTCTCTCTGTCACTCTCTGTCATTACACACTCTCACCTTAAGCTTAACTTGTACAATTTTTAGGGGTTGATATTTGTATTGCCATATGTCGCTATTGTTTCAAGGCGCGCACGCGGCGTATGCGTAATTTAAATGTATTTCTTTGCACTAATTGAGTTGCCGAGGCGACAAGCACAAGCAACAGCAGCAGCAAGCAGTGCAACATCTGGGCGGCCATGGGGAATTATTAGGTTACAATTTGATGCGAGTCGAGACGCTTAGCGTCGCATCACATCGCATCGCAACGTTCGCCTGACGATTATGACAGATGGCTGCTTGCTGTTTGCTGTTTGCTTGCTTGGAGTGGCAGGCAGCAGCTTCTCAAGTGCTTGCTGCTGCGCTTTTGGCATGTGGCAAGCAAGCATAAGTGTGCAAGACAGAGAGAGATGTGGAGGTGCGGCAAAGCGTCTCCAACTTTGGCCAGTATCGGTCTCAGCCACATGTTATGATTGCTTTTTTTCGCAATGTGTGGGTGTGTGTCTCAATTTCTGAGTCATGGTACGTGCTACTGTGCTGCAGCAAAGAACAGAAAAAAATTTATTAAATTTTTATGCGGCATGTGCACAATTTTTGCTTAATAGCAACTTGAGTGGCGCATAGGAAGTTGCAAACTCTTTTAAGCACTGTTAACTGCCAAAAAGGGTTTCATTTCAACAGCAGAAAGAAAAAGATGTAGACTGGGACAGACAAACAGACAGACAGACAGAGAGACAGACAGATGCTATGCCATTAGCGTAAACATTTTACGGATGCGTTTTTGAGTGTTTGCCAAATTGTCGAGGCGATGAATTTCAAATTTATTTTCACTCTAACATTCAGCCATGGGTCAATGATGTGAATTTTCAATTTTCAATTGTGAATTGCGAATTTTGGCCAATGAGCTGAATATGTGAATTACAAATTGCATTTGCCAATTTTTTTTCATAATTTCACAGTAAACGGTTAGCGGGATAAATTGTGTGGCATACAACAATATAGAAAATTTCTGTGTGTTGGTGTGTGCGTCTTTTAAATGCGCACAAAAATGAAATGTAAGCAAAAGCAAATGTACAATGGACGAAATTTGATATATTTGTGCATAGAAATATAAATAAAATATTACTAAAATTAATATATGAATTTTTTTGTGAAATATTGTAAGTCTGAATTTTAAGACAAAGTTTAATTAAATTTTTATAAGTATAAATTCAGAAATATTTGAAAAAAAAAAATAATTTTAAAAAATAAATTTATAATAAATTAAATAAATTTAATTAATAAACTCAAATAAATAAAAATTTTAGGAAAATTAAATGTTTTTTTTAGAAAATGTAAAAAAATTAAAAATATGAAAAAAAAAAATTATGATAATTGAAAAATTAAACTTTAATTTCGAAAATGTAAAAAATTTTAAAAATTTAAAAATAAATAAAAAATTTTATGATAAATAAAAAATAAAATTTTAATTTAGAAATTATAAAAAAAATATTTAGAAATTTAAATAAATCAAAATTTTTATGATAAATGAAAAAATTAAATTTGAATTTCGAAAATGTAAAAAAAAAAATTGTAAATTTAAAAATAAATAAATAAACTTGAATTTAGAAAATGTAAAAATATTTTTTAAAAATGTAAATAAATAAATATTATTAAAAATAATATGATAAAGAAAATTTAAATTTTAGTTAAAAAAAATAAATAAATAATAATGAATTATTAAAATTAAATATAAATTCAAAAAAATAATAATAAAAAAAATTTTAAAATATTTAAAAAAAAATATAAATAGATTATTAAAATAAATATAAATTAAAAAAAAAATAATAATAGAAAAAAAAAATGAAAAATTTAAAAAAATTTCAAAAATTTTTTAAAAATTATTTATTTATTTAAAATATTTAAAAAAAAATCTAAAAAAAAAATAATAATAAAAAATAATAATAGAAAAAAAAATGAAAAATTTAAAAAATATTAAAAAAAAATTTTTAATAAATTATAAAAATAAATATAAATTTAAAAAAAATAATAAAAAAAATTTAAAAATATTAAAAAAACAAATCTAAATAAATTTAGAGAAACTTTACATAATGAATTGTAACTTAAGCCGTATAAAATTATTTAAAATTAAATTAAAGCTAGAATTGAAAAACATTTATCAATATTTATTTTCCATAATTTTGCAGTATTAATGTTTGCAAATTTTTAATTTTACAGTGATTTTTGCAGGCAGTTTAAAGTAATATTTAGCAGCTATGCTAATTTTAGTAACTGTACTAAGAAAAATGCTAAAATAATTGCATATCATTTAATACTATGTATGTCTTATGTCTAACATTTTAATTCTTTTATTTTGCTTGGTGACCCAATTTGCAATGCGAATAACATCTGTCATCTTTTGCACACTAATTGCATATGTCCGGCCCACTGTGACTGTCAAATTGACCCACTGGCCGCAGTGCCAAAGCAAACAGAGCAAATAGCCCAGAGGCAATACAACAACAAAGAGAAGAGCAAGGGGAAAGAGCAGGGGGAGAGCAGGGGTAGAGAAGATATGATCAAAGTGAACTGCGTTCAGCTTCCATATGTTTGCCTGGCAGACAACTGCAGTTAATAGTCGGTCGCTGAGGTGGCAAGCGGCGACTAGTTGTCAGTTGACAGTTAGGGGCGTGGTTCTAGAGGGAAGGGGGGCCAAAGGCAAGCTGGCAATGTATATATTGGATACTGTGGCGCATCAACGTCAACAACATCATCATAAACGAACGAACGAATGACGCGTTGAGGAAACAGAAGTTGAAACAGAAGCAACAGCGGCAACAGCGGCAACGAGTGTTGCAGTGTCTTTCTGTCTGTCTGTGTGTGTGTGTGTGGCAACCTACTTACTGCACAGTTTTTCTTTTTGTTGCCATTGCCGTTGCAGCTGCAGCTAAAAACATCAATCAATGGTCGAGCTTTGTCTATAAGTGTGTGTGTGTGTGTGTGCAGCGCCACCTACTGGCTGCTGGCTGCAGCTGATATTCACATGTTGAACATGCACAACAATGAAGCAGCGATCAAGTATTGCGACGCGTCTCAATGAAAATTTTCACTGGTCTAATAAATTTCAATGAAATTCACAAACACACACACACACACACACACACACACACACACAGATGAAAGTCAAAATAATTTTTTTTTTTTTTTTTTTTTTTGTCAAAATTTTTACGTAATGTTCAATTTTTGAATAAATGAACATCTGTGCAAACATACAGACTGACAGACAGACTGACTGATAGACAGACAGACAGACAGACAGACAGACATATAGAAAATATATGTGACTATATATTTATGTATATTTATTTCACATTTTGAGTAGCTCAACGCGTATAATGCCCCCGAAAATTGCCTACGAAAAATATAAAATAAAATCAAGCGAAATGCCATAAAATGTTATAAAAATGCCGCAAATGGTCAGCTGCCAACTGGACGGAACAATTGGCGCGTGAGTTTACGGAATGCGCTTGAAATTAACATTTTATTGTTGTTTTTGTTGCTGCTGTTGTTGCTGTTGTTGTTGCTGTTGTTGCTATTGTTGTAGTTGGAACCAAAACGTCTCATCCGGCTGTGTGGCAGAGCCGCATCATCAGCAAGCAGCAAGCAGCATGCAGCAATTGAAGTGCGCAAAGCACGGCAGGCAAACCAGAGGAAGGTCTGTAGACTATGGGGAGTGGTGGGAAGCGGGGGGATTGCGGGTTGCTGTTTGCGGCATCCGTTGTGCTCCAATTTTCACAGCTGGCCGTTTTGGTTGTGCTAATGAAATCGAGCGCGCGTTCATTTGTTTATATGGCATTTTGTCAGCTGTGTGTGCGCGCTGCCAGACGAAACACCCAACATTCATACAAACATTCACACACTCACATATATATAACACTCATAAATACTCATATCGAGTATATTGAGTGTGCAATTGCAATTGAAACCGCGGCGTGTGGCTAAATTGAGATCAAAATGCGACACAAAAGACACAAGAGACACAACAGTGAAAAAAATAAAAAAATAAAATTAAAACCCACTGACAAAAACTTGTCCGTCAAAGCTGTCTATACATCTGTCTGTCTGTCTGTCTGTCTTGCTCTTCGTCTGTTGTCTTACTCTACGTTTTGTTCATGCGACCAACAGCAAAATGCGATCACAATTCAAAGATCTTGCAACTAACAGACACTCAAATTAGCTTTCGATCTCGATTTCAATCTTGATCTCGAATTCGAATTCGCGATATTTATATATGCAATATCTTGATTTTGATCTAGATCGTTGTATGTTGTCTACTACAGTTTACCAGTCTATTTCTATCTCTCTCTCTCTCTCTCTTTATCTCTCTCTCTGTATGTGTGGTCAGCGCGCTTTGGGCTTTCAAATGCTAATTTTCTAATTGTTATTAACAATTTGCCGCTGGGCCATAGTTAAGCAATTAAAAGACACCAGACATTTATGTAGACAAGCCAATAAAAAACAAAATAAAAAATATAAAAAATAAAATAAAAACAATTTTCGGCACTCACTCATAAACAATTTGTTGTATGCTTTGATTCTCTTTTTTTCTTTTTTGTTTTTTTTTTTACTATATTTCTATAGCGTATTTTGTGCGGGTATATCAATTATTATATAATTATATATATTTATTATTATTAATTATTATTCATATATTTACAGACAAACAATATTGAAACAATTTTTTTAAAGTGAAAATTGTTATTCAGAAAAATTAAAAAATTTTGTAAATTAAATTATAAAAAAAAAAAATAAATATAAATATATTTTTAATGGAAGTTTTAAGCATTTCATAATGCTTAAATGTATATATTTTTTTATATAATTTAAAAAAAATATTTAAACTATATTCTGTTTACTTTTTAAAGTTTTCTATAATAATAATATTTTTTTGTGTATTTTTTTAATGCTCCAAAAAAATTAAATAAATTTCAGAAAAATTTACAAAATATTCTTCAAATTTTCTAAGATTTTCTTTTATTTTTTTATAATTTTATTTTTATAGTTTTCAAAAATTTTTAGGAAATTTCTTATGTACTCCAAAAAAAAAAATAAGGAATAGATTAAAAAAAACATATTCTTAAAAACTGCAAAGATTTTCTTAAATTTTTTTTTGTAAATATTATTTTGATATTTTTGCTTTAATAAATCAAAAAAAAAAAAATTATTGAAAAATTTTATTCAAATTAAAATTTTATATTGAAATTTTTAGCCTAATAAATCAAAAAAAAATTTTTTGAGAAATATATAGAAATATATAAAAAATATTCCAAATAATCTTAAATACTCCAAAAAACAAAAAAAAATCAGAAAAAGATTAAAAAAAAAAACATATTCTTAAAAACTGCAAAGATTTTCTAAAATTTTTTTTTTAATATTATTTTGATATTTTTGCTCTAATAAATCAAAAAAAAAAAATTATTGAAAAATTTTATTGAAATTAAAATTTTATTTTTCAATTTTTGGCCTAATAAATCAAACTTTTTTTTGAAAAATGTTAAAAAAAATATATATAAAAAATATTTCAAAAATTTTTAACGATTTTCTTTAATTTTTTTTTAATAGTTTTGTTTTATTTTTCTTTAATTATCTGTTGTTTTTTTTTTATTATTTTTTAATATTTTTTTATATGTTTTTCTTTTAATTGTTTTTTATTTTTTTTATTTTTATTTGCCTTTTCGATTGAGTTTTCGTTTTTTGTAAATTAGCTTTTCGGATTATGTCATGCAATTAACAATGGCATGTTGTTGTTTCACATGTTGTTGTTGTTGTTGTTGTTTCTGCTGTTTCTCAAGTTGTTGTTGTTACTAATAGTTTGCTGTTTGTTATTTGTTGTTGTTACTGTTGCTGTTTCTACCGTAATTCGGCTTTGTCAGCGGCACGTTTCATTTGACGTTGCAAAACGTATGCAACAGATACACGAAATACTCAACACTTGCATTCAATATACTCAAAGCTATTCGCTATACGTATTCATTTTCGCACTCGCTTTTACAAAACAACAACAAAAAAAATAGAAAAAATCAAAAAAAAAAAAAAAAATTAAATTTTTGGAATGGAAATTCAAAGTTGTCGATGTGTTGCGTGCACTTTGTGAACTTTTGTAGCTACTGTAATCAACAGTTGTTATTGTTGTTGCTGTTGTTGTTGCTGTTGTTGCTGCTGTTGCATGTAATTAAGCAGCATTGACATGTCTAGTTCGGGTTCGAGTTCGAGTTCGAATTCGACAACTGTGCACAGCAAATTGACGTAAGCTCAATGCGTCAGTTTTTGTTTTTTTTATTTTTGATTGAAGACAAAGTATAGACATTAAAGGGGAGCGAACGGAAGTATAGCCTATAATGGCAAGAGAAAGAAGCAGCAAGAGAGCTGCTGTAGGGGAAGTGATCTCCAACTGTGCTGCAAAATGTGAGATCAAAATCAAAATCTGGGCGTGACTTTGGCATTGTCAACGCCTGGTACAATGTTAATGTTATATAGCTCTCTCTTTCTCTCACTCTCCATATAAATATATATATATAGACGACTATATATATATATATATATATATATAGATAGTTATGTCAAGGCTGCTTGTTCGTCATACATCATCAAAACACATCATTGTCAGGCACGTCTGCCCGATTGTGTCACCTGACACTAAAATAAAAGCTACAAATTTCTATAGATCGAACGTGTTTTTCTTTTTTTTTTAGGTTATACAGATATACATATAACTAGGGAATATGTATATGCAAAATACAATATAAATAAATCATCTCTATGCACTTGAAACACTCCTCATTTGTATTACACACATTCATCTCATTGCTGTAGCGACTGTAAGCTGAGCTTATGAGAAGCGCAGAGAGCGGCAGTTGGCATAGAAAATACTTAGAGTGAAAGAAGATATATTACACTTTAAATGTATCGACAGTAAGCTGAGCTTATTAACTTATGAGAATCGCAGAGAGCGGTAGTTGAAATATTCTATGACATAGAGTGGAATAAAAGATCTGAAACATATTCTGTTGCATGAGAATCACATAGAGCAGCACAGGAATTAGTATTCGCTAAATAATGAGAATCACAGAGAGAGGCTGTATCTGTTTTTACTAGATGAGAGATAACATAGAAGCACAAATGACAATCCACACTTGCTCACACAGCACACACAGACTCTTAGCATAGCTTCAAACTATGAGAATCGCAGAGAGCGGCGATAAAAATCATAAAAAATTTTCAAAAAATCTATTTAAACTGTAAAAATCGAAGAAAATATTAAAGAATATCAAAGTTTTATAAAGCAATTATACTTGAGTTCCGCTTAAATTCCATAAACATTTTTTCATTATTATATATTTATTTTTTTTTAAGTATTCATTATTATTTATGAATATTGAATAATTTGTATTTGCAATTGATTTATGCGAATAATGGCAAAATTATGTGCGCGAAAAAAAATTGTCATAAGTATCGCATGACAGACAAATTAATTTGCAATGCAATTTTTTTTCATTTATTTATTTATTTTTTATTTATTTTTTTATTTTTTGTCATTATCTTTTGCAGTAATCAAATTTATATGACAAGCTTCAGATTCTGAGTATAATTAAATGCCGCAAGGGGAATGCAAATGATATTCGTTTATTGGATTATAAATAAAGTGAATAATATAAAGCGTTGAGTGTTTTCTTTTCTTTTATTCACATAATATTCATATTCAATCAGTGAGAAAAGTAAAAAAAATTTTAGAGTGAATGAGAGCTACGATTTTCAAGATTGTTTTCATAGTTTTTCACACTTTTAACACTCAGGTGGTGCAAGAGCACTTGAAAGCATGTTGCAGCGCCGCCGACGCCGCCACATTGCAATTAGTGTTAAAAGACACAAACATGCCGCAATGCATAGCCACAGTTAGAAAGAGAGAGAGAGAGAGAGAGAGTAGTATAGAGGAAGATAGAAGTAATACTACTAATTGGCCCAATTCTCACTTTTTGTGTTTTTTAGGTGTTTCTTTTTTTTTCTGGAGCATGTGGTGGAAACGGAACAGCGAACAGCTCATAAATAAACAACAAAAAAAACAAAGATAGAAGGGAAAAGGTAAAGGCAAAGAAGCAAAGAGAAAGAACAGAACAGAGAAGTACAAGGCTGGCAACACATGAGTGTCAGGCAGACAGACAGACAGACAGACAGACAGACAGACGATCGCCCAAGCACATGTCTTGGGTAAAGCGAGAGATATGTAGATTAGATTCAGATTGACTACGAGATCGGGATCGCGATCGCGATCTAGATGGAAGATGGAGATCAAGCACTCGAACTTGAAGACGAAGAGACGAACAGCATGCAGATCATGTTGCCAATGAGGAAGAGATCCGACGGGATGTGTTTGTGGTGCGTTTTGCTTCAATATGTTGCCTCGTTCCGGTACGTGTGAGCTGATATGTTGGGTGGTCTGTTCCAAATCAATTGCTGGCCCTCCGCTTAACTTGAAATTGAAGCAAAGCATAACGTTAAAGGGGCAGAAGTGGCAAAAGCAAGATGCTGTATGTGTCTGTTTTGGATGGAGACATGTGGCGAGTTGTGTTGTGTTGTTTATTTTGCATAAATGTTGCCCCAAATATTGCAGCTGTAAACACAATAATGATGGCCGATCTCCAATCTTCATCCGATCGAAGCATCATGTTGATGACGATGACGTTGCTGTTGCTGTTGCCGTTGCGGATGCTAAAATCTCAGACCGTCCCTAGTTTGCCAGGCCCTGCAACTTTTACTTGAATAAATATTTGTTTAAAATTCCGCAAAAGAGGCAAGAAGAGCGACAGAGTGCGCAGTATATGCTCCCTTGGGGCAAGTGGCCGCACCACGTTGCGCCCACACATGCCACAGCCCAATCATTGCGGCCTGGCAAGACCACCAAAGAAATCATCGATCGATTCGATGCGATGCGCTGTGCTGTGCTGCGATGTTGCAGCTGCTCGCCAAATATGCTAAGTGCTGAGTTGTTGTTGTTGTTGTTCTTGCTGTTGTACGTGTTGCTGTTGTTGCAAGTCTCTTTGTAAACAATTTCCAACAGGCAAACATTTTATTGGCTACGCTTCGATATTTTTTTTTTTATTGACTTTTGAGACTTTAACTGCAAACAATCTTCACACAAAGACAGAGACTGCAGACTGCAAACGTTGCCACAAACACATACGCCCACCAACATAAGGCAAGTGGCAAGCAGCATGCAGCATCATCTGTTGCATTTTCAACACCTTCTGTTTGGCGTCTCCATTGTTTAGATTAGATGCGATTCAAGCTATTCATAATTTCAATTGACTTCATCAGCTGCGGCAACAACTCAGCAGCTCAACAGCTCAGCATTTCAGTCACAGCGCCAGCTGATATATATATATATATATATATATATATATATATATATATTCATGTTTGATTTTCATATTGATTAATTGTTTGCTTTTTATATTTCAACAAACGCACCGCAAAACTTTCCTGCTCTCTCTTTCTCTCTCTCTCTCTTTCTTTCTTTCTTTCTTTCTGTTCAGCTCTTTGGGCACTTTGTTTGCCTCTCAGTGTATAAAAATTTTTTTTTTTGCTAGAGTGACGCAGCCCTGTTGATATTGTTGAAATCTAAACAAAAGTCATGCCACTGCCACAGTTTCGATTTTTGTTTGTGTGGCATGTTCAGACTCAAACTATCAGCTGCTTGAAGCTGCCACAGCAACAGCAACAGCATAGCTGTTGACGGGCAACCGACAATTTTTTGGGCCATGTGCGTTTTAATACCAACATTTTGATATGTTTGGCTTGAGATTTGGCTGAATCATTTCTGACAGCTATGTGAAATGTTTATAAGCAAATTGCAGAAAAAATACAAATCATACACATACAATATCTATATTAACCAGATATTATATCACTCAAAAGATATAACAAATAATTAAAACAATAATTAAACGATAAATTTAGCTAATTCGCGAGATAATAAAAAATTTGTATATTAATTATAATTGAAATAATAAAAAAAAATTTTTAGATATTAATATTAATAAGAAAATAAAATAAAAAATATATAAATATATTCAAAATAAAATTTAAAAAATAAAAAAAAAAATGTATATTAATTATAATTGAAATAAAAAAAAATTTAAATATTAATATTAATAAAAAAAATAAAATAAAAAACAAAAAATAAATAAATATATACAAAATAAAATTTTAAAAATAAAAAAAAAATTAATGTATTAAACGATAGTTCAAAAAAAATTTTTTTTCAAAGAGTATTTCATAATTTTAATTAATTAAATTTATCATAACATTTTCAAAAATTTATTAACTATTAAAATTTAAATAAAATAATTTTTAAAAATTAAATAAAAAATAAAAAAAAAATTATTCACGCTTAAATAAAGTAAAGTAACCTTCAAACAAGCTCAAAGTTCATTCAACAAAATTTAATACATTTTAAATACATACAAAATAATAAATTTAATTTAAAAATGCTTAAAAACTATCTAAAACTTAAATAAAATATTGTAAAAAATATATAAAAATGTTAAGAATAATTAGTAAAAATTGAAAAAATCAAAAAGTGCAAAAAAATTGTCGGACACAAACGACCTGCTCCAGGTGAGGCTCGAACTCACAACCCCGGCATAGCTCATACAACACAGAGTACTGATTATAAGTACCGTGCGCTAACCAATTGCGCCACTGGAGCTGTTGTTCGAGGGCCGCCAAATGCGCAACTAAAGCGGACGCAGAATGAGAATAAGAATATTTGCTCAAACTTGATTCTTATTCTTGCTCTCCTTCACCCTCTCTCTGTCTATCGTTTATTCGCACGCTCACACTTTTGCTATTGCGCTTGTTCTCTCTCTCTCTCGCTCGCTCTTTCTCTGTTTTGCCTGTGCGGCATATTGTGGCAATGTGTTTATGTGTTGTTTGCGTATGTGTGTGTGTGTGTGCGACATTTGTACATTTTTGACGGCCGCGAGGCAGCCAAAAATGTTGATAAGAAGCATGTTTATTTCAATTTTAAATTAAATTAAATTAATAATTAGATGTAAAATGAATAAAAAAAAACTCAAGCTAAATAAAAAATTTAACTCAAATATTTATATGAATATTGAGTCATTGTGCGCTTTTGTATGTAGATGTAGATGTAGATGAATCGTAATATGCCAATAATATGTGTAATAAAAAATATTAATAATAAATAATGTATTAGGCGGCAACAAAGCAAAACAAATGAAAAGTGAAATTTATTTTACAGTATGTCAAGTTTTTACTTTCAATGGACTTAACCTTAACCAACTAACTAGCGTAGCGCAGCGGAATATAGCAAAGATGACGAGAAATACATTCAACTATTGAGAGAACATTTAACTGTAAACAATGTTAATTTTATGCTTTTCACTTTCGTTCGCGAGAACAGGTGCAAATGCCCGTTAAAATTGCAGCGACAGCCGCAGAGCAGCGCAGCGACGTCGTCGTCATCGTCGTTGTCGTAACATCTGATCTAAAGACAAATGCATGTGTATGTTAGTTAGAAAGAGTGAGAGAGAGAGAGCACAATAGCTTGAGCGTATGTACATATAAGAAAAACAGTTACAATTCGATTTCGAATGAATTGCAAAATAAGTGAATACAATGGGAAAAACTCAACAAATTTCAACTCTATTCGTACCGAGCACCATTGTCACATACATACAGTGTCGCCCCCTAACGCCCACTGTGCAGCTCGTGTAGATATCGAGGCAGTTGCAGCGATTACCGAGAAAATCAACCTCGAAGTCAGTCAGGAAATGCAAATTGCGCTAATTACGTTGGGCATAAAGCGTTGCAATATTTACTGTTGTTATTGCTGTTGTTCTTTCTGCTAGTTTTTTTTTTTTGTTGTTGTTGTTATTGTTATTGTTGTTGCTCATATTATTGCCATAATCGTTTCTAACTGAATAAAAATAAAATAAAATGCAATGCAATGACCATAAACTACAAAAAAAGCAAAATCCGCTAGCTAAATGAAAACGACAATAATAACAACAACAAATAAATAAATAAAAATAATAATAAGAATAACAACAACAACAACAATAACAACAAAAACAACCGTGACAAATGAGCATTGTATGACATTAATAATAATAATTGAATGCTGGAAAAATGATTTCGCAATGGAAAAACTTAGCGAAGCGAGCAAAAGCAAATCCCTTGTCATGTCATGTTGTAATTAAAAAAAAATTATGAAAAGCGACAAACAGAGACTAGACACTAGAGAAATAGACCCCGACAAAGCGGACAGACCGAGAGACAAAAAAAAGAGACATAGAAACACAGATAGTAAAATAATAAATATTACTACTACTAACTTCTAATTAAATGTTTAATTATGTTCAGCAGAACGACGACCTCAAAACGCACTAAATAACAATAAGTGAGACTAGCTGAAACATGACTTAACTGATACCCGGTAAATAATTGGAGTCGCACATATCAAAATCAGTAATTTAAATATTAGAATTATAATTTTTATGACTTTTTGATGTGCCACATAAAACGTATCAAAATCAAATTGTGTAGCGTTGAGGCGTCGAGGCGTTAAAGTGTCCGTATATCAGCAAAGTTCTGAGGAGCAGCTAAGCAGCTGAGCTTACTTATTGGAGGTTGTCGGTGTCTGGCGCCATTAGAATCAAACAATGATAAAGCTGCACAATTTGACGCATATTCGAGGAAATATAATGTAAATTAATTACATTATTTATTGTTCTATATAAATATTAAATGTATTCAACAGCTTGAAACTAGTTTTCCATATAAATTAATTGGAACAGAACATACAGAGAGATGTCACCAAAAACTAATACAAATGTTGTAATACTTCTAGTAAATTTAATTAAATTTGTAAGCGAATAATAAATATATATACATATACATATATAAAAAATCCCCTGACATTTTCTAAAGAAATCGCAACAAATCTTAATTAAACGGGATTAATATAAACTCTCAACGCTTTAGTAACGTTGCAATAATAAAAAAAATCTCTTTAGTGTTAATAATGAAAATAAATGATTTATTTTTATTACAATGCCATATTAGGAATTAACTAACTATTCAGTTTTGTTTTTTTTTTTTTTTTTTCAAAATCTCGTTTTTTATGATGAGTTTTGTGTTGTTTGTTTTATAATTGTAGATAATTTATAAAAAAAAAAAAAAACAAAATAACTTTGGTTTAATCACTCAAAGTTTATTAACGAAAAATGAAATTACGAAAAAAAAAAACAAAACAATTATTAAATAAAATTAGCCCGATAAACTTGTATTATACTCATACATCAAGTCAAGTCAAGTTTTTTTTTATTATAGCAGACACACAAATTATAAATAAAATAAAATGCATTTATTTTTGCACGTCTCTTTTAATATCATATCACACATCGTTTCATATCTTTTTCATATCATTTTATGACTCATTATGTTCAAATTGAGCAAAAAAAATCTCACAAAATTTTTATCAATGAAAGCTCAAACAAAGGCATAAATTCGTTATTTAACGGTAAATCTCACTTGCAAGCAAGATAAAAAAAAAAATAAAAAATAAAAATATTTTATTTTTTCTTTTTCTTTTCTTTTTTGATCAGTCGAGCAGAGCTCAAAAAGAGACATGGTCGAACCCAAAACCCACGCGACAAAGCGCACTGCAGATAAGCGTATATGCAATAACAATAACAAAAACAAAAATAAGCATAACTTTAACTACTCACCCCACTGTCATCCAATCTTGTATGTACGTAATGAAGCAGCGCAGCGATTGCAGCGCAGACATCACAATCTCTCGTCGAAGTCTTTTAACGTTGCATTAAGATTAGAGCGTGCTGCTGCTGCAGTTGATGTCGTTCATATTATTGTTGTTGTTGTTGCTTTACACACACGCACACACAAACATAAAGAGAGACAGAACTTTATCAGTTGCAGTCGACGAACGTCGCGACGATGCACTTGTAGCGCCACTTTCGGTTTTATTTTACCAGATGCAGATGCGCTTATACGCATCAGACGCTGACGCTTACGCTTACGTTTTGCCATCGATTTTGAGTTCGACTTCGATTCCGATTTATGTATTTAGACTTGCAGCTGGACAAGATGGCGTTATTGATGAGACCAAGTGAAGATTCATTATTGACACAGCTGCAGTTATTATTATTATTATTTTTTTAATATTATTTTTTCCTGTTGAACTTTGCAATATTTGCGCTGGCGTCGACTTTTACCCCATGGTCAGGCCACTTGGCTTCTCTCAGCAGCTGTTGCTTTTGCTTTTGCTGCCCACTTAATCATGCAGTTGGTTGAGTTGCTACACTCGCTTCACAGTTTTGCTGTCAGCATCTCTTTTGCCTGGCACTCTATGAAAGCTGTTGTTGTTGTTGTTGTTGCTGTTTGTTTTATTGCTGTGAATATAACGCAAAAAGCTTTACAGAACGCCTGCGCAGCTTACTTGCTCATCTTCATTCTTCACTCTCCACTCTCTTACATGCTGTTTCACTCATTCACATAGACGCCTACGCTGAGCCAATGTTATATGCTCTCACTCTAACTCGCACTTGTGCAAGCAAAACGTAAACGCACTCTCATACAGTCGCAGTCACAGTCACAGTCGCAGTCACACACACACATACACATAGACAAGAAGACACTTTGCATGTTATTTGTTTCGTTTATTTGACTTTCTCATTAACTTTTGCTTGCTTTACGTTGTTCACTTCTTCTTCTTCTTCTTATTTTTTTCTCTCATCGTTTTGTTGTTTTGTTTAACTTTAACTGAAAGTTGCCATAAGATTTGTATGCGCACCTGATCAAACTTCACGTTCACGTCATTTTCATTATACATGTATATTTTTTTTCGCCTGTTGTTTGGGTCGCTCGGTCGTTTGGTCAGCCGAACGCAACTTGTGGGAATTTTTTTATATTTTTATCGTTCATTTTGTTGTTGTTACTGTCGTTTTGTGTGTTTTGTTGATCTTGTGATTTGCCAACTTTGCTTACATTCTGTATAAGGTTTAATAACATAAACTGTGAGCTTAGGCCTAGACTTTGTATACTGCTGTTGTTGCTACTGCTACTACTGCTGCTGCTTGTGTTTGTGGCAATTAAAGTCTATTAACTTAAATTTATAACCTGCAAACCGCAATGGTTATAAATTATTAAATTTGTAGTCAAATGAACGCAGCGTGATCTGCATAAAATACACAAAACCAAAAGCGTCGCCTCACATTTCAACAGTGAGAGCGAGAGAACCAAATGCGAAAGAGAGTACGAATTCGAATTCGAATGCGAATGCGAACTGTGCGAGTGCATTGCAGGTGTTTGAACTCAAATGTCAGCCGAAACGTCGCCGCTGTCGCCAAGGTGCCATTGATGATGGCGTATCGGAGTTTTGCGCTGCTGCGGGGAAAGAGTAAGAGAGGACTAAATAATTGGGCGACGCGACAGACGCTGACGACGCGTTTGCTGCTGCTGCTGCTAGTAAACATAAAAAAAAAAATTTGCGAATTTGCGTTCATTCGGTGCGGTCGGCGCATTGCAATAAAAAATGCAAAACAAACAGTTTTTCGATATTCACACCTACATAAAGAGCAAGACAAATAAATATACACAGCACACACACACACACAAACACACACATATATATATATATGCACATATTGAAATACTTATACAACACAATAACGCATTAAAATGTCTCAATCGGAATAATTAAATGCGTTCAGGAGTAAAAGTATGTCACACATACAAACACACCGGCAAACAGACACGCAGTGCATCAAGCAAGAAAGCTTTTTGTCAGCAAGCAAAGAGCATGAGAGCGAGAGCGAGTGAGAGAGAGAGAACATACATAAGTGCGCAAGAGAGTCCGAACGTAACTGGAAAGCAATAAACGGCATTTTGGGGTGCAGCAGCCACATAAAAGGGCGTTGACATTTCGAGGGCAAAAGTAACATGAAGACTGATTGTTTTTCTTCTCTCTCTACTCCCCCCCCCCCTTCTCTTCCGTGCTTCACCTTTACAATTTGGCATACCTAGCATTGGACAGTGTCAGTTTGCGCTGCGCTGTGCTGATTTTTGCCTGTCGCTGAACGTTCTGTTTGTCTCAATGTCCGTTTGTCCGTTTCTCTGTCTGTTTGTTTTGTCATGCTGGACTTTAATTTTTATGTGCGCTGCATTTGAATTTTTAGTTTCGTCAACTTAATCAAAAACCGTTTGACGCCAGCGACAACGACAACGACAGCGACAGCGACAGCGCCGGCGCAGCAGCTGGTGACAAATCTGCAAGCAGCGACGCTAACAGCAGCCGTACCCATTGTCTGTTTTATGCTCATGTTTAACTCCTGCAAGGCATCTGCATGTGGGCGTCGTTTTGCGGAACGGCGATTTTGTGAATTTGATTTTGGGTCTGGTTAACAATTGTTGTTGTTGGTCTGGTGGGTCAAATGCCTGGCCAAAAGGGTGTGACGTTTGTTTTGGTGACTGTTCGCCGTCATCGGCTTCGGCTTCGAATTCGAATTCAGATTCAGTTTACATTTTTTTTTTTGGCTTATTCGGCTCATGTGATTTTTGGTGCCGCATGTGGGCTTAATTTATTTTGACTTTTGGCCATTTAGCTTGAGATTTATCTGGCCTAAACTATGCGCAAAAGACAACAAACAGCAACAGCAACAGCAACGACAATGACAACATTTTGGAGTCGCCTGTTGACGCGTGGATTTAATGTGCCAAATGACTGCGTCCCAAAAAAAAACACAAAAATATTGGCTAAAAGCGAGAACACCAGCAACAACGCCAGCGCCAGCGCCAGCGACTGTTAACGGATTATTTGACAATAAAGACAAAGCTAAAAAAAAACGTAGCCGGCTGCAGCCGGATCTAAAGTCTGGGTGGGTCTTGCATCTGGCGTTCTATGAAGCGTAGCTGACACGCCCGTCAAATTGACTTGTCACCCGAAGCGCTTGTATCCCAATGTCCAATGTCCACTGTCTGCCGTCTGTCGTCTGTCGTCTGCTGTCTGTCGTCTGCTGTCTGTGCTCTGAGCTCTCATGTTTGAGACTTCTAATCATATTTATGCGCTCAATGCTCGCAATGCTTAGCTCTTAAGCTTTAATCTTTATGCACAGTGGACACTGTAAAGTTATGGACAAAAAAAATGTAGTGCAAAAAAAAATATAGCACAATTAATCATATTTTTTATGAGTTGTTTTTTATATATATGTACATATATTTTTTAAGATTTTTTTTTAAGACTTCAGTTAAGATTTCTTAGGTCTGAATTTGTGAGTTACACAAGTTCAAGAAACTCTAGAAAATGCTTGAAAATTCTTAGAAAAAACTAAAAAATTTGCAGCATTACATTTTGCTTTTTATTTGAAAATTTTTTAGACTAACAAGAAAATAATTTTTTAATTATTTAAATTTTTAAATATTTTTTAAATTCTTTAAAAATATTTAAATATTTTTTTATGTTCTTTAAAATTATTTGAATTTTTTTTTATGTTCTTTAATAATATTTAAATATTTTTTCAGGCTTTTAAAAATTATTTACATTTCTTTCGGTTCAAATACTTAAAAAAATTTGTATGTTCTTTAAAAATATTTGAATATTTTTTTATGCTCTTTAAAAATATTTTAAAATTTTTTTTATATTTTTTTAAAAATATTTAAATATTTTTTTATGATCTTTAAAATTATTTAAATATTTTTTCAGGCTCTAACAATTGTTTTTTTTTTCTTTTAGCTCAAATGGAAAGTGAACATTTTATTCCATTTTTTTTTTTAGAAATTTTTCAAGCATTTTCCATATTTTGACTCCAATGGAAAATGAAAATTTTATTGCATTTTTTTTTTAGAAATTTTTTAATATTTTTCCAGTTCAAGTTTCAATTAAAGAAAAACTTAAGTTGCAAGTTCAAATTGAAGTAAAATTTTTGTAGTTTTTAAATTTTTTTAGACTTAAATTGAAATTTCTTTGACATTTTTTTTCTATTTTTTTTCATGTTTTAATTTATATTTCAATTCAAGTTTTAAGTAAACAAAAACTGAAGTTTAAATTTCAAGTTGAAAATATTTTTTTTTCAAATTTGATTGCGTTGCAAGTCAAGTAGAGCATTAACTCTTACTACAAGACTTGCTTCAAGTTTTTCTTTTCAATATCTTCCTCCCACATACACATTGTCTCTCTCTCTCTCTCTCTCTCCTCTTGTTTTCTCTATCAACTTCTTTTGCTCTTGAACAGTTCAGCAAACATTTCAAGCACTTGAAGAGAGAAAATATAAAGAAAATAAAAAAAAAGTCTTCAACAAATATAAAATTGCTGACAATTTCAAGATTTCAGCCGCATGACCTCAAACTGAGTCGAGGTCTTGTCTTCAACGTTTTGTCTTTCGTCTTTCGTCATCGTCATCGTCATCGTCATTTCTTTCGCTTTGCTTTTCAATTTTCGAACTTCGATTGCTTGTGTCTCAATCAGCAGCAGAAGCAGCAGCAGCAGTAGCAGTAGCAGAAGCAGCAGCAGCAGTAGCAGCAGCAGCAGAAGCAGCAAAAAGTGTTTCCCAATCAGTTCCCACATTAATTATGAGCACAATTATATGTATGAAAATTCTGGAAGAGTTAGGGAATTCCACTTGAACAATTGTCAATAGAGCGACAGCAACAATGCGCCACTTGAATTTACTGAGTGCCACACAGTGTGTTGCAAGTAAAAAATATAAAAATAAAATAAAAATAAATAATAAACCTTAAGCTAAGCACTGTTGAACCTTTAACCCGCATCATCAGTTAATGCTGCTGCTGATGCTGCTATTGTTGTTGTTGTTATTATTGCTGCTGCTGCTGATGCTGCTGTTGACCGCCAGCGTAGTGGACAAAATCTCAACGCGCAGCTGCGTTCATCTTTATTTTTTCCATTCTTACTCTTCGCATCTCTCTGCCGTTCACTCACTGTCTAGCTATACCCCTCTCCCTCTCTCTCACACTCACTCACTCTCTTCATTTATGCCTTACCCTTTGTTCTTTGCACTTTGTTTGCAAACTCAGCAGCAGCGGCAATATAACTGAGCTGCTAATTTCGTAGAAATTACAAGTGAGAGGCAAGCAAACAAAGTGAGCAAGAGTGAGACAGAGAGAGAGAATGAGTCTGTGTGTGCGTGTGTGTGTGTGAGAGTGAGATAGTTAGAGTGGGAACATTTGTTGTGCGCATTGTGAGCGTTACGCATTTCCTCTCAGGTGTTCTCCGTCGATCGTTGTTGTTGTTGTTGTACTCTTTGTTGTTGTTGTTGCTGTTGGTTTGTCGGTGCCAAACAAAAGCGTTAAAAGTAGGTGCAGCTGGGCAACAACATCAACAGCGACTGTTACTCTACCATTGCTGCTGCCTCTGCCTCTCCCTCTGCATCTGCGGTGGGATCGGGAATCGGGATTAATGAGCAACAGTCGCAGACTTCAACAACAACAACAACAAAAATAACAAAGTGAGTGGGAAAAATGGAAAGGCCGCTCAATGAGCAAACAAACAAACAAACAGCGTAGCATAAATAGCAACAAAAAAAACATGCTGCAAACTGATTGCAATTGTTCTACAATGTGATGATGACAAAGACAACGACAACAACGACCACTGTATACTCTATGCAATAACAATTGATAATTATTGAACAATTGTAAAGACTTTCTAAAGACTTGACTTGACTTGAAGACAAGTAGTGAAAGTTGAAGTAGAAGTTGAATATTACAATGAATGAATGAATGAATAAATGAATGAATACTTAACTGAATAAAAAATCAATTGAATGAATAATGAATGTGTTTATCATTTACTATACAAAACTATTACATTTACAGTTATTTTACATGCATATTCTTATTCTCTGTTAACTTTATAAGCTAAGTTTTATTACAGTTTCAACAGTTTTTTTTCCTTTTTATGGAAATTTAACTAAGATTTTTTACACATTTATTTATGTAGATTTTTCTCAGTGCATCTATTATTATTTTTATTAATTTCTATTTTTTTTTTATTTTATTTTATCTATTTTATATTTTTTCTTATTTTATTTTTAGACTCAAAAAATATTTAAGAATTCTTTATTTTTTACAAACTTAATATTTTTATTTATTTCTTTTTTTTTTTATTTTATCTATTTTTTTTATTTTTTTTTTTTATTTTTAGACTCAAAGAATATTTTAAAAATTTTTTTATTTTTTACAAGCTTGAGAAATATTTTTGAAATTTTAGAGAAAATCTTCAACAAATTGAGAAATGGGAAACTTTTTCGAACTCTGGCTAAATTTCTATATTAAAAACTCATATAAATAACTGGAGTCCTTGTTTTACATCTCTCATATCCTTGTCTCGGATCATTCTCTCTTTCTCTTTACAAAATTCTTGAAAATTTCTATATTAAAAAGTGATATATAACTCGGAATTGTCTATCTCCTTCATTCGTATTATGTTCTTATGTCACTGATCACTCTCTATCTCTCTCTCTTTATCTCTCTCTCTCTCTCTCTTTATCTTTCCCTCTCTTTATTTCTCTCTCTCTCTCTATCTCTATCTCTCTTTATCTCGCTCTCTCTCTCTTTCCGTCCCTGTCTCTTCAACTTCCTTACTCACTTTTTCTCTCACTTAAAAATTCCTTCAAATTTATTTCTTTTTTTATTCTTAACAAAAATTTTTACAAACTTTTTGATGATTTCTATATTTAAACAAATGATTCCCAAAATTTCGTAATTCCTTCAAAATTCGAAACCTTTGTTCTCACATTCTCTCTAAGTCTTGCTTCCTCTTTTTATTTCTAGCTCTTGCTCTGTTTGTTTCTTTTCCTTTATTTCAATTTTTTTTTACCAGTCTTACGCTTAATCCGTTTTATTCATAATTTCCTCTTTTCCTTCCTCTTGCTCTTGACTCTCTTTCACTCCCGCTGTTAATTTCTCTCTCTTTCTTTCTTCTCTTTCTTCTCTTTTTCTCATTGCCTCTTTTCTCACTCTCACTATAAAGAACTCTTCTTATCTCTCACTCTAAGAACGCTTTGTCTCTCT